>CM070091.1:18233876-18296376 GCA_036178185.1 Liparis tanakae | reverse complement strand
CCGACGTGGCTGGAACGCCGCCAGGCGTGAGGGCAGGACGGCCGGCGTCAGAGAGCAGAAACAAACACCGGCTGTGACAGATACACGTGTTGTTGTTTGTTTAATGCTGATTATTGATTATTGTCTCTGTCGTCGCATGAAAATAAATATAAAACTGTCTGAAGGGTGGAGAGAAAACAGTTTTCATACAAAATATGTTCTTCGTGAGCTCTTTGTCCATTTTGAGCTAATAAGCTAATACATGTATGTTTAATTCAACAGAAAAATGCGATTACAAGTAGTTAAGAACAAAATAAAATGACATGAATCGTACGAGAGGCAGCACAGACGGTGGTCACGGCTAACTAGGCTAGTTAGCCTTAGCCAGAGTTGTTTTTCTTCATTCTTTTTCTTAAGATTCTTTCTAAAGATATAAAGAAAGATTGCTATTAAGGTCTTTATTTGGCGTAACAAACACAGATTGTTGTTTTTCAACCAGGAAACAGGATACATTAATTAATTAATTTAGCTAAAGCTAGTTGCTAAGATACAAAATGAGGTTACGAGCCAATCACACGAAAAACATATTAGATTGTTTCTTCCCCAGCTTTTTTTAAAATCCATTTCAGCTTTAAATTCATATTGAATTCAAAACCAAAAGATGTAATTTGAATGTTTATGAGCCATAAATCACTCAAATATCCCTTGCGATTTAGCTAGCTAGTTAGCGTTTAGCTGGATTATTTTATCTGTAATTCTTCTCCATTTCTTTTAAAATTGAGTTGTCTTGTAGGTTGAACAGTTACTAAAATGTAAATTAGAAGGATAGCCGATAGATTTATGCCTTTAACGCAGATTAATAAACATGCTATAATATGTGGATGTTACTTCTTAAAGGGCAAAGTAAAATTACACAAGCAGCATGTGTTCTTCCACTTGTCCATTTAAGCTAATGAATGTATGTTTAATTAAAGATAAAAGTGTTTTAAATTTAGTTTGATTATAATGAAATCTTGTGTATTTCACGAGCGTTGGCTAACTTACTAGCTAACCCTGACTAGCTAGAAGGCAATGGCTGCAGTCTTTGACCTGTTTTCTAGTTCTTATGTCTACACTCGGTTATATTATATTGTACTTTCTATGTTTATAGTTGCACTTTGTTCCATATTGACCAACATATGTATGAGTGACTATGTTTTGGCTTCATAGGGCAGTTCAACGATGTTGTTGACCACACGGCGTATACAATGTCAGTAAAGTCATCTCTAGAGTTCCTCTGGATTCAGATCTTCTGGTATGAAAATGTAATTCTGTGAATGCTCTCTGGTGTACACATACACAGCATGCAGTTCTGATTGACTGGTTGCCGAACCCCCCAAAAGAATTATAATAAAAAAGAGAGAAACGTGGTTGAAGAGGACAAGCAGCCAGAACATGAGAGTTTAAACGGAAAAAACAAAAGTCTTAAAATCGCACAAAAGTGGGTTTTTTTTAGCCGTGTATTATTGCTTCTTCTCTTTCAGCTTGTCTTTAATTTTCTGAGGCTCGTCGTATTGTATCAACCGCAGGATGTCCTTGTTGTCCATCACGCCCTGGATGAACTCTCCCTCTGAGATTTTATCTGGGGGGGAAAAGAAAGAAAAATGAAAGAAGGCCATCGACGCCCCAGAGTGCTCGTAGAGGTAGAGAGAGGAAGACGGTTCAAAAGAAGTACTAGATTAGTCTCTAAGTTACCGTTGTCCTTCTTCCCAAAGAATTCCCAGATCTTCTCCGCCCTCTTCTCCGGCGTGTCTTCGTCCTCCGGGAGGTTCTTCTGGTCGTCGGCAGGAATCATGTTGAATATCGACTGCGTGAGAGCAATGAAATGATTTTTTAACAGGTTTTCTTTTTACAGTGCATGCATAGTTTCATCATAAAATAAGCTAAAAATTAAATCATGATTAATTTACGTATTGAGCAATGGATTCAGTTAGTGCTGGAGTTTCTGAAATATGACAATGTTCAGCTTTTATCAGTGCATATTTAATATTGGGGGCTGTTTACTTCTTTTAAAAGAGCAATTTAAAAGGGGGAAGTTATAATGGAAGTTTACACGGCCAGGATTTAATTATTAAATACTCATTAATCACTTATTAAACACTTTTCAGGGAATCACGGAGTAAGATGAAGAAAATAAACAAATAAAATAAATTATGAAACTATACAGCATCTTGTCTTCAACGTTAACCCATGTTAAAGAGGCCGTGAAACATGTTTTTATTACTTTTTACAGTGCAGGCATAGTTTCATAAAAAAATAAGCCAAAAATAATATCATGATTAATCTGAGTATTGTGCAATGGATTCAGTTAGTGCTGGAGTTTCTAAAATGTGAACACATGCAGCTTTTCTTTGCTTTGTATACGTGCATATTTATACATTTATTCATTAAAGACTCATTATTCAATTATTTATAATCCCTAATGTTTCGATTGATGACACTTTTAAGGGAATAAAGGTGTAAAGAGCGAGCGTAAGGGGAAGAAAATAAACAAATAAAACTAAATTACGGAACAATACACCGTTTTGTTTTCAATGTCGACCCACGTTAAAGAGGCCGAATGGACGTCTTACTGCAGGGATAAAGGAAATACATCAAGTACTTTATTGTTTTTTGTTAAAAGTAAGGTACAAGTACCCTGACGATCTCCAGGATCTCGCTCTTGCTAATGGTGCCGTTGCCGTCCACGTCGTACAGGGCGAAGGCCCACTCCAGCTTCTGCAGGGTCTTGCCCCCCGACGTGAGGTGCAGGGCCACGATGTACTCCTTGAAGTCCAAGGTGCCGTCGGCGTTGGTGTCGAAGCTCCGGAACACGTGGCGCGCGTACTCCGTGGGGTCGGCGTTGGGGAAGAAGCTGGCGTAAATGCCCTCAAACTGCTGCTTGCTGATCTTCCCGGTGGGACACTCCTTCAGGAAGGACTGGTACCAGGTGCACAGCTCCGACTCGCCGTATTTCGTGTTGGACTTCAGCTCCGCCAGGAGCTCCTTGGACAGGGCGCTGCTCTTGCTGTTCCCCATCCTGCAGACTTCTTCCTCTTCTCTTTGGAGCTCGCTCTCTGCCTCGTATATATCAACCCTGGCTGCCCCTCAAGGTGCCAAATGAGATTATGGTCATCACTACCTAAATCCAGACAGCTGCCTGGGAAGATTAAGGGGATAACCGCGTCACACCACTATGACACCTTTTTTCATTTATTGTGAGGCAGTTAAATGCTGGAGGTATAAGCAGAGGATTAAAATGCAACAGGTGGCCAACACTTTAAAGGTCAACATCTGGGGACCTTAAAGGCCCTTTTGCAGAGTTATTGCTTCGTCTTCAATCCCATCTGCCATCCCTGATAGGCTTAGTACGTCTCTACTGAGTTACCACGCATGATTGATGATAGAAGTATCAATCTATAAACTATGCTGCTGTACATCCACCACCAATACCCAGGTCATTTTTTCAAAGTTGTAAATGTTTGTTTAAACTTAGTCCTCTGCTCAGATATTTTGAATTGTAAATATGAGAATATTTCCTTTTTGCAATTTTTCGATTTATTTTATGTAACAAAATCTAATAAACACATTTTAAAAAGGCATTTATTAGCCATTATTCAAAAAGATAATATTGGTGTATTGACTTTTAGCAAAAATAATATTTTGGGATATTGATGCATTTTATGAGGAATATCATTTCCGATGATTTATATTTCATAAACATTGTAGAGAAACCTTTCTTACTTGTTATGCAATATCAACAATGGTTGATTGTGTAATGTATGAATAAAATGGAGTTAAAACTGGAATCGAGGTCTCTGTCTAATCAGGTGAACTAGTGCTGATAACTTTTGATGGGTTTAACAAAACTTTATCACATAAAGTCATCATTTACTCTACAGAAAATGAAAAGCACTGTGAGAGTAACCAGGGTGTTATAAGATGAATAATATTCATCTCGAAGGGTATTTTTTTATTTAAATTAAAGTAGTTTCACAAATCAACAAGCTTCTTTCTGAATCTAGAGGAGTCCCCCAAGGATCATTTCTGGGTCCTGTTCTGTTTACGTAGCGTAGCGTCCATCTCTACGCCGATGACAAACTCTTATTGTGTAAAGATCAAACTACAAACATATATTGGAAAATAGGCTTACGCTTTCTTTAAAGAATCTCCTACAGACGTGGTTTTAAACTTTATCTCGATCCATCCGACTGACAGTGAGTCGAGGTTCTGTTGAAAACAAGACGTACTCAGATAGCAGCAAGCAGGCGGCGAGGGATCCAAACCCCCGGCCGGCTGCCGGGGGTTTGCGGTGAATCCCTTCTGGTAGGGGGCTGCTCCTCCACAATAGATGGGATCAGATTATCTGCGTCTCCAGAGTAATAGCCTCAGGCCAGATTACGAGACCATCTGTGCTGCAGCAGTGCAGAAACCACAGAGTGAAGGCAATTAATGAATTGGGCTGAGTGGGCCGCCGCGCTGTGTGATTGTAAGTGTTGGAGTTGTTGATAATCCATCTGAGTGCTACTCATCTAGTCCGACTCCACGGCTGATGCAGTTAGATGGAGTGCATGAGCGTCGTCAGAATAACAGTATTCCCAGATGTGGGAAGCAACTGGTTTCTCTCAACAAGTGAAGCTCTTACTTATTACTTACGGTACGTTTGTAGTTCGACTATGTTGAGGATATGTTACTTAGTTTGTACTCCAGGCTGATGAACTTATTGTAAGTCGCTTTGGACATTTAGCTTTGGCCATTTAGCTTTGGACATTTAGCGTCTGCTAAATGACATGATGTAATGTGATGATATTGTACTTTTTTATCTTTCATCTGAAATATATCCCTTTGCCAAATCAGATTATTAAAAACAAACAAATCACTCTTGGGTCAGTCACATAACATTCAGGTTTTGTTATTAAAATGCACAGAAAGTGGAGCGTCGCCGGTCTCAGGGGGGAGAGGCTCACATCTGTTGGTCGTAAACTCTGATATTACAGCTTTCACTCAGAATGAGTTCAGGTAGTTATTATGTAAGAAAGAAACGAGTCACGGAAAGATTCACGAAACAACAAGATTACGACTTCATCAAGCGTAATGATGGACTTACTCTTCCTACGTTTGCATTTTTATTACATGGAAGACTAATGTTCAGCGTAATCTCTTGTTCAGGGGAATTACTCGGTGAGATGCTACGAATCAGAGCAGCTGGCAAGTTTGAAGGTGAATTTACCTGAGAATGAATCAACGCTCACGGACACAAGAGCCTTTCTTTCAGAGAGAGCCAAGTGGTGAATAGTGGTAGCTATTTTGAACACGTACGGATAAATAATGAGAAATTAACATATATTTTCTCGCTAGCTAGCTACCGTAAACTAGCTACCGTAAGCTAGCTCCCGTAAACTATCTACCGTTAGCTAGCTACCTAGCCAGCCGAGGCTGCAAAGTGATTGACAGGTTGCTAGCGCTAGCAGACACGTATACGCCGCCTCTACGTCACTCCTTCTCCTTACAAATACGGTAACTTTTGTTTCCTGGTTACCAAGAAAACAAAAACAACGGTGGTGGTCGTAATCCAAGATGGCGGCTGCGGAATTCGCCAAAACGTCAGTGCACAGTCCAACGTGGGGCATGACCGCGACTACGTCCACTTCTTATAGTTTAGTCTCTGGCTCAATCTGAAGGTGACATGTTTGTTTCTGAAACTCTGAACAAGTTGAATTTTGCGATGGACAATCAAATGACAATAGAATCGTAGTGAAGACGGCAGATGATTTGTTTCTGCCGACATCTGTCATCCTTCACGTTCTCTCTGTTTGTCTTTATTTGCGCGGCGTACCCCGGAATCAAGTACATTC
Source organism: Liparis tanakae (assembly GCA_036178185.1). Lineage (NCBI taxonomy): Eukaryota > Metazoa > Chordata > Actinopteri > Perciformes > Liparidae > Liparis > Liparis tanakae. Next base: position 18,290,524 of record CM070091.1, on the reverse strand, counting down.
GTCCTGTATACACACATCATTTTGTGGACCGTCCACTTGATGTCACGGTGGTGCATTGGCGCTTCCTCTCGACTTTGAGAAGCGCTTCGCCGTCAAACGCAAGACCAAAAATAAAATCTGTGAAATGTAAAGTTGTCCTGGATTATGAATCTAAGCTCATAGTAATCTTCTTTTCTCTATTTTTAATTTTTTTTGTCATGACTCCGCTCAAAAAGGAAATCTGGATCATAATTGTCCATTTGTAATGGATGATATTGCAGAGGAAAGATTTGCAGAAGGGGGAGGAGCGAGGGAAGGGAACGGGGGAGAGCGGCAGAAAAAGAGCGAAGGAGTTGAAATGAAGCCGAGGAAGACGAGCGCCGGCCGCCGCGGCTCCCCGTTGGCCCTGTGGACGAGGAGAGAAGGAGCCCGTTAACCGAGGCGGAACGCTTCGAGGGACGCACGCCGTTCTCACCCGAGGCGCCACGGCGAGATTACGACCCGCCACATCTGTCCGGGAGGCGGAACGCGGCGGCGACATATCGAAAGCCGGGATTAGTTGCCTTTTTTTTTCTTCTCATCTGATCTCCTCGGGCCTCGGCCTCCCGACCATGAGGCTAGAGCGCGGGCGGCGGGCTTCTCTGGCGCTCACCCTCAACGTCGTGGCGTTCGCCTGCGCCTTGTCCGCGGTGACCACCAACTACTGGTGCGAGGGAACCCGCAAGGTGCCCAAGCCCTTCTGCACGGGCCCGCCGGCCAGGGCCAAGCAGTGGTTCTGCATCCGCTTCAACAGCTCCGACGTCAACGACAGCCGCCTGGTGCAGTACATCTTCGAGAGCGGCGAGGAGAAGTTCCTCCTCAGGAAGTTCCACACGGGGATCTTCTTCTCCTGCGAGCAGGCGGCCGACATGAACGGTGAGTCGGAGCGCGAGCGAGGAGCAGGAAACAGGAAGTGACCACCTGCGGGTCGATGGGAGAACTCCTCCGTCGTTTTATTCCCTTTATTCATGAACCACGGAAAGGTCAGAGGTCATTTTGAAGCTGGTAATTATTCACATTTGTCCATATGAGGCTGCAGATAAAATAGTTATTATTGTTATTTAAATAGTCAAACGGCGGTGGCAGGTAAAGATGTTGCAGAACACATTAAGTATTGAGATAGAGGAAATATTTCTGCCCCAAAATAAAGTTGAAATATAGAAAACTAAAATATTAATTTGGCCGAATTACCAATTTTAAAATAATATGTTATGTTATTGAATTAGTGATTAATGTATCACTTTAATGTAGTAGCTGGTAAAGATGCTGGGTAGATTAATCCATAATTATACATCTTATCTTATTTTGTACGCAAGTCACAAGACTTCCAGAAAAAAAGTCAGATTTTATAAGTTTTGACATTTTCTGACTACATTTCCTTTATTCACATTAAAAGTCTCGATCTGTCAAATTATCTCAATTTATAAACTTTCATTATTAAGGAAAATCTTATTTTCTCTCTGATTTATTGCAAATTACAATGAAAATGTTGGACCTGTAAAATACTGAACGTTTGACTTTATTCTCCAACAATTACATAAACTTTACTGTATTCATTTCTATTAAGTTTAACTGTATTTATTTCTCCTCAAATAGTTTAACTGTATTTATTTATATTAATCAGAGTTTAACTGTATTTATTTATATTAATCACAGAGTTTAACTGTATTCATTTCTCCTCAAATAGTTTAACTGTATTTATTTCTCCTCACAGAGTTTAACTGTATTTATTTATATTAATCAGAATTTAACTGTATTTATTTATATTAATCACAGAGTTTAACTGTATTTATTTCTACTTATCACAGAGTTTAACTGTATTTATTTTTCCTCACAGGGTTTAACTGTCGAGACTTCTCAGAGATTGCACCAGAACACGAAAGAGGTAAAATGCTGGAAGTTTGATATTTATATTATATTTATATTTATTGACCACGAGAGTTAGACAACATTTCTTTCACATTACAAATATTTTAAATGATGATAGAAAAGTTAAATGAACGTTGACATTTCGGATCACAGTTGAATCTTCATAATTAAAGATTACTACATTTTAAACTTCCCATGATGCATTTTGGTCAGAAACATCCAGCCACTCAGCAGAGACTCTGTAACTCATCCTCTACAATTTAGGATTTAGATGGATGGACAGAAGATGGATGAGCGGAGGGGTTGATGGATGAAGATGATGATGATGATGACGGACAGATGGATAACGTGTGTGTCCACAGGCGTGTTGTGGTTATGCATCGTGGCTGAGAGTCTGTACCTCGCGCTGCTCTTCACGGGCGGCGCTCTGATGACGATGGAGCAGTTTCCCTTCAGCATCATGAACAAGATGAAGCTCAGTGCCTTCGCCGCCTTGTGCACCGCCCTGTCAGGTAAAGCTGCAGCCTCTGAAGTCTGACCACCAGGGGGCGACTCCTCCGGTTGTATAGAAGTCTATGTGTCATGTTTTAAAGCTGCATTCTCTCACCTGACCACCAGGGGGCGACTCCTCTGGTTGTATAGAAGTCTATGCGTAAATGTTGCCTTCGCTGTGTTTTACGTGAAGATAACTAAATGATTCGCAGCAGGTCTGCGTCCGCTCACTACCTCGGAGGATTTGCCTAATCGGATTGGGGCAGCGGTGTTGGGCCGTGCCAAGACTGGCGCCAGAGGATCTCCCTCTACCCCCCCCCCCCCCCCACACACACACACACCCTGATCCCCCTGACTCCCATCCCCCTCCGTTGGTATGAGTTAATCCTGAGAAAAGCAGCTGTGGAGAGACTGCTGGAAGAGAGAGGCATCGCACGGCCGTTAAAAGACTCCTCGGGTTGTATAGAAGTCTATGCTTCATGTGTTAAATCTGCATTATCTCTCCTGACCACCAGGGGGCGACTCCTCTGGTTGTATAGAAGTCTATGCTTCATGTTTTAAAGCTGTGGATCAATATTCTGTTTTATTTCAGTCATAACCGAGTCAGATGTATGTATTACTTCATCTCACTCTATGACTGGCTCTCCTCCTCACTCTCCGATTGGCTCTCATCCTCACTCTCTGATTGGCTCTCATCTTCCTCACTCTCTGATTGGCTCTCAGGCCTTTGTGGGATGGTGGCCCACATGATGTTCACCACCATATTCCAGCTGTCTGTCGCTATGGGACCAGAAGACTGGAGGCCCAAGACCTGGGACTACAGCTGGTCTTATGTGTAAGCTCCTATTGCACTGAAAGAATATATATATATATATATACTGTTTATATTTTTATATACGATATCTTTATGTTGAATTATATATATATGCTCCCCCACTATTTATGTAACTACATTTTTAAATCCCAGAGCAGTTATTGCTTACGTTCCAACGAGTTTTATTTATTAATTATGCCCAAAGTTCACTCTGAATTTGATAAGCACTGTTTTAAATTCGCTGCACCTGCTGCTTGGAATACACTCCAAAAAACTCTAAAGTTAAAGGAGCTCATCAATTTTGAAACTTTTAAGACTCGTGTGAGAGAAGTTGGAGCGGCTTCATAGCGCACTTGTTCTTGTTTGGTGTAAATCCGGAGCTTTAGTCCTGTTGCCTTTTCTTTTTTAATGTATTTTATTTGTGTTATGTGTTTTCTGTTGTGTCTTGTGACTGTTGACATGTTTCTATGCTGCTGTCTTGGCCAGGCTTCCCTTGAAAAAGAGGTCATTGTATCTCAATGGGACCGACCTGGTTAAATAAAGGCTAATAAAAAAAAAAAATACAGTTGATATATTTATATATATTTATATATATACATTTATATATTTATATATACATATATATGTATATATTTACATATATATTGTATAATATATATATATACATAATGTATATAACTATATGTATATATATATATGTATACATATATATATATATATATATATATATATATATACAAATACAATTAAATGTCACTGAGAAAAAACAAATATATATGTATATATATATTTTTTATTATTTTAAATATATGTTTTGTATAAATATATATAAACATAAATATCCATATAAACAACATTCCAGTTTTCCCTTTTTGCTTTGAGTTCTTAAATTGTCTGACTTTCTGTTTTTTGGCCACCTCCCCCTCAGCTTGGCGTGGGGCTCCTTCGGCACCTGCATGGGCTCCGCGGTGACGGCGCTCAACAGGTACACCAAGACCATCGTGGAGTTTAAATACAAGCGGCGGAACATCGCCAAGAGCCTGATGATGGAGCAGCAGCTGATGGAGCAGGACCGGATGTGGGACGTGTACCGGACCGCCGAGGCCAACGGACACAAACCCGCCACGGGAACCACGGCCGGCGGGCCGGGGGCACAGGGGGAGGCGTGCTGTTAGGGATGGAGTCCCCGACCCCGTGACCTCAGGCGGATATCCGGGACCCAGATTGGGATCAACATTTACTATACAGGCGGCGTATTTTAAAAGATGGTTTGAACTTTGGGATGTTAAAACTTTGAAGGTCTGTGGCTGTTTGGGCCTTTTTCTTCATTTTATGTTCTCAAGTTACAAGTTTATAAGTTTCAGGGTTCATACACATGTTGACCAATGGATTTAAATGACTTTTTAATGACTTTTCAAGGACTTTTCAATGGCAATCTGAATACGTATGACCATGTGATATTTCAGTTTTTCTTTTTCAATAAATTTGCAAAAATGTCTACATTTAATTTTTGTTCTGTCAAGATGGAGCTGAGTGAACATTCATGACAACAAACTTTTATAGAAAATTTGAATTTTATTTGTCAACAAATACATCTTCGTACATTAAAACCATTGTTTTTATTTTAATTATCTATAACCAAACGTCATGCATTGATAAACATCTGAATAATTATTAAATATTAACATTTCACGATAACAATATAAACGTCCTGATTACAGACAGACAATTAAAAGACTTGCAATCTGACATGATTAAAAAATAGCTTAACAAAATATGTATTTCAGGTTGACAAACATCTTCAAACCCAGAAATACTTTTAGGAGATTTAAAGTAAATTGACTTTGAATTAAATGTCTCTTAAAAATCGTTGTGAATTATCCGTGTGCCTGATTTTAGTCAGACGTGTCTCGAGTATAAACACGATGTGATGCATTTGGCTTCAGCAGGAACGATACAAGAGGTTGTTGTTGTTGATGTTGTTGATGTTGATGTTGATTTGAGGTAGCATCCTTCAGTTAAGCGATGACACGTTGGTCATAACTTCGTTGCGGGTTGTTCTCGATGTATTTCTTGATATACCAACAGGAGACGCGAGCCTTCAGGTTCTCCTCAGACAGGAAGTCCATGGCAGCCTGGAAACGTTTTTAAATGAACATTTAATACGTAACGACATTTCTACGGGCGGTTTAATGAAGTTTACCTGGGGGGGCTTTAATCAAATCACCTGAGACAGAAGAGCAGCGACACCTCGACCCCGGAAGGTCTCTGGCACAAAGGTGGACATCAGATCCACCTCCATCTCCCCGGTGAACCTGTAGAGCAGCACAGCAAGCTCTGAGGAGGAGGAGGAGGAGGAGGAGGAGGAGGAGGAGGAGGAGGATGAGGAAGTGGTTAAAATCCTTTGTTAATTGTCTTTGAATTATACAAATATGAAATTGCATTAGTGTTTTCTAAGAGGAGTTCTCACATCTGATTTCTAATGTGGTTGAGGGACTTTGGGTAGAAGTTATATATATATATATTATATATATAACTTTATTATATATATAACTTCTTCTATAAGTTCTATATATATATATATATATTATACAAATATATATATATATATATATATATATATATTTATGTATTACCCCGAGATTAACCATTTAATATATATTTAGAACAATACCAAACTCCCTCCAGAAACACCTGGATGTAAGTGTCGCCCTGCCGCTGCTCCCCCGGTGCTGCCCCGGACAACGAGCCCAAAACGAGCTGAAATGTGTTCCTTTCGCCTCTCATATGCACGCCGAACATTTAAATGAGTGTTAACACACTAAATGAAATACATGTCATTCATATCGTTTGAGCTACGTGAGCTCAGGGCAAAGTCTAATTAAATTATTATTATTATTAATTAGGTTTCGTTGTGTAAAACGAGCAAAAGAAACGACACGAAATACAATTATTTGTGCAAAATCCAAATAAAACGCCGTAAATTAAAGAAACAGAAGTTTCTTCCGGAAGTTGTAATTCTTCCAGCGGGCCTCGTCAGGACACCGGGCTCTCTTCCGGGATCTCCCCCGTCACCGGTGCGCCCTCCCCGGCTCCCTCCTGCTTACCGGCCCCGCTGCCCGGAGGAGCGACGGTGAAGCGCCGGTTCCGTCGGTCGTGTTCCACCGTGAGTCCGCAGCCGGAGCTCAGCGCGCTGCAGGCGGCGGGAGAAGGAGACTGCAGCCGGAAGGTCACCGCGGAGAGTTTGCTAAACACTTTAAAGGCCATTTATGAAACATGAAAACACACGTCGCGCTACTACGGCAGAACGGAGTTGTAATAATAGAGACTGGCCGCTAGGGGGCTGCAGCGCAGTCAACTCAATGAGTAACTTATTTGTGACCTTTTAGCTCTACAGTCAAACAGGGGATTAATTATTAATTATACATATTGTATAATATATGTTAATAGTTATTTTCTTCCCAATTTATAACTTAATTCTAGAAATTATTTCCAAAGAAGCTTTCTAGAAATATCTAAATAATTTAGTATTAGAGACTAGACTAGAGAGTAACATTGTGTTGTAGTTACTTAATATTTAATTGATTGTAAATTGACTTTTTAAAATCTACATATCTCTACAAATCTCTATAAATGTTATGAAATTATGAGAAACTAACAAACTAATTTAATCCTTTTTTTTTTTTACAATTTCTTTAACTATTATTTACAGTTTCGTAATTTCTGAATATTTTTTTAAGGAACCTTCTGGAAAAATAAAAATAATATGGTATTAATTAAAGAAAAAGTTATCCATCTACCTATTTACACTACACGTTCTAATAATAAAATTGGGTTTTAAATTGAGTATTAAATTATTTATTTTTTAATCAATATATAATATGTGTCAGATTAGATGTTTATTTCCAGAGCATCTCAGTGGAAATCATCTATTTGAAGAACATAAACACATAATAGTACCAAACCGTTGGAAGATTTTATTGAATTAATACTGAAATGAAGAAAAAAAAATACTTTTACAAGACAAGAGCTTATACACATAAATGTTTTTTTAATTTCTATTTTAGGGCCACACTCACACAATGCTCTTCATAATGACCTTCATGTGAATATGGTTTAAACGTCATGTGGGAGTTTGCATCATAACAGGACAGACATGTTGCTTTATGGAAGTTATATTGATTATGTATTGGGTGAAAACAACACCACACATCTTCTTTATTCCAGAGCTACACGCTCTTCTTCACTCCGGCGGCCATGACTGCGAAGAGCGCGTCGGGGAAGAGCGACCTGGCGTAGAGCGCCACCTTCGGCAGTGAGGGCGCGATGACCACCTCGTTCCTCCTGCTGCTCAGAGTCTTCACGATCTCGCTGGCGGCCTCGTCCGGAGACACGCCGAGAGGCTTCCTCGTGTACAACACTGACAAGAGAATCACAACAAGGCCGTTTTTATTCATTCTGAGATGTCGTGAAAACTTTTATATTTATTTACTCATTACGTTTGTTCATTTATTTATCTATGAACATTATTTTTGTACATATAAAAGTGGGAATTAGATGTACTTGCACTTGTTTATTTCCATTTTATGATAATTTATACAATTAAAGCACTTTTTACTAATATACATTTATATTATATATGTATATCAACATATACATATAACACAAATGTATATATATATATTATATAGGTCTAAAAGAAAACAAATATATGTGTATATATGTGTGTGTATATATATATATATACACACACACACACACACACAAAATAATGTATATATATACATTTAATTAAAATAATATATATATATATATATATATTATTATATATAAATAATTTAACTTGAAATAGAGTATTTGTTTATTGAGACTTCAGGACACTTCATGAAGTTACTCACATGACCAGAAGGACCCGGAGGCCCCGGAGGCCTCGGTGCGGTCCGCCGAGCGGCCGATGAAGGTGTGGCTGATGGTGCTGACGGAGATGCCGTACTCCTCCACCTCGGCCCGCAGGCAGTCGAAGAACGCCTGGACGGCATGTTTAGAGGCGGAGTCTGTACCGGATAAAACACACAGTCTCTTCAGGCCAGAGTACAGTTTAATATTATATATATATATATATATATATATATATATATATATATATATATATGTACTGAAAACACTCAAAAACATGACTGGTAACATTTTGAGTCTATTATATAATTAATTATATATATATATATATATATATATATATATATATATATATATATATATATATATATATATTTGTTATATTTTCCTGTCAAGCACACAAGCATGTTTTATATTTAAATCTTTCATTTATTTAAATGATAATTAATCCAAAGGTTGTCACTCAAGAAAAACGTCTGAAGACCTTTTAAGTCTAACGTCTCATATTTAACATTTATTTAAATATATTAGTGCAACTCTGTAAACTCACACGCGGTGCGGAAAGGCACGGCGAGCTTCCCCTGGATGCTGTTGACCAGCAGCAGGTGACCGGTTCTCCTGGACATCATGGAGGGCAGCAAACCTGAGGAAGAAATAAATGCTTCAGAAGCAACAACAACAACAATAATAACATTGCTTCATTGCTTCTCAAGGTGCTTCCGGTGGTCCACCTTTGGCCAGCGTGGCTGGGCCGAAGTAGTTGTTGTCCATCAGCATCTTGTCCATCTCTAGAGACGAGGTCTGAGCCGGAGCCTTGAGCTTCAGGCTGCTGTTGAAGATGAGGACGTCCAGGCAGCCGTAACACTCCAGGATCTCAGAGACCACCTCCGGCATGCTGTCCAGGTCCCCAAACTCCAGCAGCACCAGCTTGGGGGGGAACGTCTGAGGGATTACAAAAAATACTTTACTCTCTTTATCCCCGGCAGATTTCACATGAACAGAAGAACAACAAACATGTATTCAGTTTATAAAATGCAACACATGAGGTAACACCAGTGCTTTCCAATATTTTGGACTGAAAAAAATAATTGTCTCGTTTCAGATTTCCCGAGAGGCAAATTTATAGCATGGATTAGATAAAAAGTATAACAACATTTATTTTATTTTTCTTCTTTTCCATCTGTCATCTCACGACCCCTCAGATGTATCTGGTGACCCTTTGGAGGGGCACGACCCCAAGCTTGAGAACCACTGGACTAAACCATCTCAACCACCTGCAGCTACAACAGTAACAGCTGGAGGATATTACGGCTGAATAAAACACACCTAGTTACTCGCTCTCAACCAATCAGAATGCTTGATTTCACCTCCCTGTATTATATATATATATATATATATATATATATATATATATATATATATATATATATATATATATCTTAATATGTCTTCCACCAGAGACGTCTCTTACTGCATAACGAGTACTTTTACTTAGGATACTCTTGTTTCGTGGTTCCGAGCTGGTGTTCTCACCACAGTTGGGTCGGAGACCTTCGCCAGATCATCGGTGAGTTCTTCAAGCTCCTCCCAACTCTTCCCACAGAGGATCAGCCTCGCTCCTCCTTTGTGGAACACAGCCGCACATTCTGCAGCCAAGAGGAGAGTTCACCGTGAGAAGGCTCTAGTTACTGTTGGTTCTGGCGCCCCCTGTGGACCAAAGTGGTAGTGTTGGCTCTGTCGCCCCCTGTGGACTAAAGTGGTAGTGTTGGCTCTGTCGCCCCCTGTGGCCTAAGGTGGTAGTGTTGGTTGTGGCGCCCCCTGTGGACTAAAGTGGTAGTGTTGGTTCTGGCGCCCCCTGTGGACTAAAGTGGTAGTGTTGGTTCTGGCGCCCCCTGTGGACTAAAGTGGTAGTGTTGGTTCTGGCACCCCCTGTGGACTAAAGTGGTAGTGTTGGTTCTGGCGCCCCCTGTGGACTAAGGTGGTAGTGTCTGAGCCCCAGGGTCCCTTTAAGAACCCTCATTTGACTGCAGAAGGGTCTGAAATTCTCTATAGGACCAGACGATCTCCTCTCGTGGTCTGGTGAAGGTCTCCAAAGGACCAGGACTACAGCGAGACCAGATACGAGTTCCTCACAGTGACTTCATTAAATGATCGTTACCTTTTCCGAGCCCGGACAGCGCGTCGGTCACCACCACCACTTTATTGCGCACCGACGTTTTGGACAGCAGAGCCTTGACGGAGCTGTAGAGGTAGAAGAGTCCCGCTGTGAGCACGATGACACACGGAACCAGGAGAACCGTGGTGGTCCACACCGAGTCCATCTCCTGCAGGATATCCGGAGAAAAATGTCATTTTGTATATTAAAAATGCAGAATCAGTACAAAACAAAAGTATAGATATAAGGCTGTGTGAGAACTCACAGGTAATATTGAATGAATAGTTCTGAGACGCTTATTCACTTTTTCACAGAGAGTTAAATATCAGATTTAAGCTTAGCTTAGCATAAGGACTGAAAACAACTAGCTCTCTGTAAAATGGTTCTACCTCTTCAGTTTCTGATGGAATAAATAATCGAGATGCTACAGATATATGAGTGAGCGTTTGAGCTAGGCTAGCTGTTTCCCACCGTTTCCAGTCTTTGTGCTAAGCTACGCTAACCGGTTGACCGACGTAACATCTAAATCTCACGAAGAAAGTGAATAAGTGTAAGAATGAGCTGAAGTGGTTTTGTTGTTGTTCTTAAAAGTATGTTTGATGCTTTAAAACATACTTTTTACATGAAGATTATTTTTCGGGAAGATGAGATGGGATGAGATGTCCATTTGGGGTCTAATGAATATTCATGGCAAAAAAGGATTGTTTCATACCCAAAAGCTCTCCGTGTCCGTAACAACGGCATCCATCTCACCTGCTACACCCATGTTTAAATCTACCTTTACCAACTCTGAAATAAAAGCAGAGGTTGTCCAAGTGAAAAACCGTAAAAAGCATCATAATTGTTGAGGTTTGTGGCAACTGCACGTCCATATATATGGATATGTTGACTATATACGGACAGTCAATGATGCATGAGGAAAAAATTCAATTGAACTATCAACTCCAGCCTTTCAGTTTTTTTAAACATTAATCTAAAGTTTCTAAACCAACTTGTATTCTTCCAGATTTGAGTTTTCATTTTATGAATCGTGTATGTGATTATATCTTAAACATGGATGATTGGACAGCACCAACCGGGAACAGGAGCCGGAACACTCAATCAATCAATCAGTAAATCAATCAATCAATCAATCAATCAATCAGTCAAATGACCACAAAGAGAAGCAAATCCACTCCAAAGAGAAAGAAAACAACTAGAAAAAGATACAAAACAACTACAAAACATACAAAACAACTACAAGAACATACAAAACAACTTTAAAAAGATACAAAACAACAACAAAAATACAAAAAACAACTACCAACATACAAAAAGATGCAAAATGTGCCACAAAAGATGAAAGAAAACATATCCAAAAAGATACACAACAGCTGCAAAAAGACATAAAACAACTTTAAAAAGACACAAACCCCACGTCAGAGTCCTAAACCACCAGAAGAGGATCGATGCTCCATGGAAGATGTGTTGTGACTCATTGTCTCCCATTCAGTCGATGACCTCATCGATTTATCTTTCATATTTCATCTGTCCTTCAGACATTAGGTGTAATGTCAGAAATCACTTTTTATAAAGACACTTTTTATAAAGACACTCTGTATAAAGGTACTTCCATGTTTTACATTCGTCCCTCGCGGTTATTGAAGATGCCGTTTAGGTTTAACGTGCCGACCTCCGGCTGTTTGTCTAAATATAAACAGCCCTAGAAATAGAAAGTGCGTCTCTCACAAAGACTCGACGCCACAGAGGACCAGCCACATTATTCACACACACACACACACACACACACACACACACACACACACACACACACACACACACACACACACACACACACACACACACACACACACACACACACACACACACACACACACACACACACACACACACACACACACACACACACACACATGAACACAATACTAAAACAATAGAAACAATTGTTGTTCCAGCAGAAACACCCTTACTGCGTGAGGCGGTGAGGCGTGTGCAGGTGTTCTGGGTTCTAGTTTCTCCTCCTCCGCCGCCGGTTCACAGGAGCGCCTCCGACATGACGGCTGCTGCAAACCCAGAGCAACACTTTGGGATTTGAGCTCTTTTTATAGCAGCACAGCTGAGTCAGCTATGTTCCATATATGTTGTGGACATGTTATGTTTAGAGTGATAAGGGGAGGAGGGGCATACGATGTACACGTATTATAAGAAGCAGTTAGTGTGTCAATAAGAGTAGTTGCAATAGGTAAAAAGTGGCATGTGTGATGGGTTGCATCTTACATATAGGAATAACTACTTTTTGTCAATTTAGTAATACTATAATGGTAGTATCATCTGCAGAAATACTATCTATTTTCCATTTATTTAATTTTTTTTATTTTCTGACATACAAAAAATCTTTTAGCTTCTTCTTTTCTTTGTATACATGAATAAATAGTTAGTCATGTCTATTATGTATGTGTAAATATATATACACATCTATGTAGTAAACATAATGTACATACAGGTATATACATACAGATATGTATATACCTGTATGTATATAACTGTATGTATATACCTGTATGTACATTGTGTGTTTGTAAAAACCCACCAGTACTTCCGGGGGCTTTTATTCTGACGGTGCTAACCGGATGTCGTCTGACGTGTGACACCGGGGAGCTTTCCGCGGGGTTCCGCTGCACCGACACACGGCGCACCGGTTGGAGGGTCGTTCCCCTTGGACGACACCGGACCCGCTTTCATCCCGACGCACCGGAACCGCCGCCGCCATGGCGGACTTTGAGGAATTCGAGAAACAGCTGAGCGAAAACCGGCAGGGTGAGAACGAACCGGGCGCTCGAGCTAGCTCTGTGCGCGCGACGCGCACCTCGCGTGCGCGAGACCGCAAAGATGCGAAACTCAGTTGAGATGTTGCGCCTTTTTAATATGTATAAGAAACTACTCGGCTCCAATAATTAACTTCAGGTGCGGTAATTAGAACAGGAGTCGAGGTTATTTTAGTGATTAATATACATGAATTATACACAATACAATACTATGAGCAAGCTAATAATGCAGACATTATTTGTATAATAATCTGAATTAATAATTGCATGTAAAGAGTACGAGTGACGCAGTAATACTACATGCTAGGGATTTTAATTTTTAAAGTTTTTTTGTCATATTTTAGATTAATAAATTAAATAAAAAAATACTGCTGACAAATAGTCCAAAACATCAAAGAGATTCAGGATTCTGTCCTATAAAAGATGTACTCAGATCCCATGTTAAGTATTAGTAGTTCTACAACCAGCTAAATGTACTTAAAGTATAACAAATATTCATAATGCAAATGCCCCCCTTCACAGTGTTTAGTTATGGTGCCTTCAAGGTCCCACATTTAATATCTATTGTTCTTAAACTATATTTAACAAACTTTAGTTTTTAAGCATAACTATATTTTGGTTGTTGGACAGATTACAACTTTATCTTTCTTATTGTCGACCTCCTGTTGACTTGCATGTGTTGCATAACTGAAAATGAAATCAACGATTTGTTATGTTTTATATGTAACAAATTACAAAAAAGTACCTTGTCTCCCTCTGAGATGATGTGAAGTTAGAAGTACACTTGGAGGTACTCAAATAAAGGAAAATTACCTCTGAGTTGTATTTAAATATAGTTTGCAGCGTGCTGGTGTTGTTTCTAAAGGTGGTGCGTTCATGGGAAACAGGAAAAATAATCACAGTTTTTTTGCTGCACAGAGCGCGAGAGAGAAAGCGACACACACTGCAGCCGGAGCAAAGGCCGAGAGAAGAGGAGCCAGAGGGGGAGCCGCAGTCGAGAGGGGAGGAGCCAGAAGAGGAGTCGGAGTCAAGAGGGGAGGAGCCGCAGCCGAGAGGGGAGGAGCCAAAAGAGGAGCCGCAGCCGAGAGGGGAGGAGCCAGAAGAGGAGCCGCAGCCGAGAGAAGAGTAGCCGGAGCCGAGAGGGGAGGAGCCAGAAGAGGAGCCGCAGCCGAGAGGGGAGGAGCCGAAGCCGAGAGGGGAGGAGCTGGAGCCGAGAGAGGAGGAGCCAGAAGAGGAGCCGCAGCCGAGAGAAGAGGAGGAGCCGCAGCCGAGACCGCAGGAGCTCCTCCCGGGACCACCAGAAGCTCAGGTCAGTGGGGGCCGGCTGCAGGTACTTGTACACAACTTGTACTTTATATTTTATACTTTATATCCAGGAAGTATTAACATGTATTAAACTGCGTTCAACTGTTTGTACTGAGCCTGTTTCAGAATTGTTTGTCATGTTTCATGTGAAAACCTTTCATGGTTCCAGCTTCTTTCTTTTTTAAATAATGTGACTAATGTTAATGTTTCATAATAATAATAATGTCGAGCTCCGATGTGTTCTTGTGTCGCTATTTAAAACAAATAAATAAATAAATCAATTAATGGAAAAAAGAATCCGCCGATTAATATATATTGAAACTATTATAATTTGTATATAGTTGAAAATTAGCTCCACCTACGTTCATTCTCTTTTAGCTCTGTTTTTGGTCTCCACCTTTAGAGCTTTTTTTAGACTCTTAATACAGCCGTTGAGCTTTTATTTTGAAATTCCTCTGGTTCCAGCCGCTCTCCGAGGCGAACGAGGAAGAAGAGGAGCTGCAGGTATTGGGACGTGGCTCCTCCGGGCTTTGAACACATCACTCCACTGCAGTACAAAGCTATGCAAGGTATTTATTGATCCAATCAGACCTTTATGGCAAGATTTTCAGTTTATTTCAATTCACTTCATTTTGTATCGCCCAAAATCACAAATTAGCCTCAGAGAGCTTATATCATAATAATAATAATTGTATCCTATAAATTGTCTGGTTATTATATCCATAAACAATGTTTCAGTGGACTTCCCATATTAATAATAATAATGCATGCAATAAATTCCACATGCGGATGATATACATGTAAGTAAGTTTCAAAATAAATAACAATTAATTGAATGAATAAATGAAAATAAATCATAATACCAATACAACATTATTTAGACTTTAAATCATAATACATTTCTTATAAATAAAATAAATAACATAAATAAATAAAAAAAACAGCTCCTCCACTCCTCCTGTCCTCTTCCCTCCAGCGGCCGGGCAGATACCAACGACAGCTCCGCCGGCGACATCCACCGCCGCCGCCTCCGGCGTGGCCGCGGCGCCGGCACAAGTGCCGATCGTGGGCAGCCAGATGACGAGACAAGCCAGGCGGCTCTACGTCGGGAACATCCCCTTCGGAGTAACCGAGGTGAAAGCCTCTCTCGTCCACCTTTTGACTTCCTGTTGGTTCTGCAACGCTCCTGCCTAAACACTGATGTTGTTGTGTTGTTTCCAGCCATGCTGTTTGTTGTCTTCCTCCTCAGGAGTCCATGGCGGAGTTCTTCAGCGCTCAGATGAGGCTCGCCGGCCTTTCTCAAGCCCCGAGCAGCCCGGTGCTCGCCGTGCAGATCAACCAGGACAAGAACTTTGCTTTCTTGGAGGTGCGTGTTGCATGAAAGCTGCTAGTTAGCTTAGCTAAAAAAGACTGGAACCACGAGGCGAGCCTGGTTGAACAGATAACATCCTGAGCATGTGTGTTGACTCCACACAGCTCTCAACATGGCTCTCCACATTGTTTTATATCACAGCTTGTTGTTTTTAAACCTTGTTTTGAGTATTTCCCAAAAATAAGATTGTACCTTCTATTTAAATTAACTGTTTACAATACATTTAAAATGTTATAAACATTTCTTAATAATAATAATTGTACCTTTTATTTTAAATATATTTATTTTAGAATTTTTGCAATAAATACAAAATAAATAAATATATATTGTATTGGAAATAACTGGAAACAAGATGAAACATGTTAAAACATTTAATAATAATAATAATAATAATAATAATGATGATAACCACACATTATCAAGACATATTGCATGTTTTTATATCGGTTCTTAAATGTTTTATTACCTGATTTGACTATAATATATATTTTTAATAAAGCAGATGTTTAAATATCCACGTCTCTGCTCTCCAGTTCCGGTCCGTAGACGAGACGACTCAGGCGATGGCCTTCGACGGGATCGTCTTCCTGGGCCAATCGCTGAAGATCAGACGCCCGCACGACTACCGCCCGCTACCCGGCATCTCGGAGCAGCCGGCGTTCCACGTCCCAGGTCTGTCGCCGCGTCGTACCGAGCGATGACGTAACCCGTCCCGTGACATCATGAACGTCCTCGTGTGACATCATAAACCCGTCCCGTGACATCATGAACGTCCTCGTGTGACATCATAAACCCGTCGTGTGACATCATGAACGTCCTCGTGTGACATCATAAACCCGTCCCGTGACATCATGAACGTCCTCGTGTGACATCATAAACCCGTCGTGTGACATCATGAACGTCCTCGTGTGACATCATAAACCCGTCGTGTGACATCATGAACGTCCTCGTGTTCTGCGTAGGCGTCGTCTCCACGGTCGTCCCTGACTCCGCCCACAAACTGTTCATCGGAGGCCTCCCCAACTACCTGAACGACGACCAGGTATTTAACCAAGCGGCCGCCTGAACAGGTGCACTTCCTCTTTTATTTGTCATACATAATACGTTTAACATTTTCTTTATCATGGGGAAAACAGAAGTCTGCTTAAAAGGTGTAGAAATAAATGTCAATAAGCCTCAGAAACAAAACCCAATGAATAAAAACGATTAAAAATAAAATGAATACAAACTTCTGCACATATTATATTTTGGTAAAACTTTATGATATCATACGTCGGTCGTTTATGTTAATAAAAAAGGCCTTTTGTGACGCAGTGAGCTGTCATAACTTTCTCGTGTTAATCATTCTGACTAAATGAAGCCAACCCCAGTATATTTACTCAACGGGCTGATAAACAGATAGTTGTATTTAATTATGTGGTTTTAAGACATTGAAAGTAGCTTCTGATTCATTTGAGTCCGTATCGTCAAAGAAAAAGTCCACCTTAAAACAACAGGATGTTTTAATTTGAAGGAGAAGCTGTCATACTGACGATAGCTCAGTGGCTGTACAATCAGATTATAATCAATAACTTTGAAGAATCAGATGAATCTCTTTTGCGGTTGGACATTGAATGGGTACTTTCAGATTAATTGGTTTATTGCGCTGACACTTTTTCACTTTTCTGTTCCCCCACTTTGTCCCCAGCTAGGGGCCAATAAGATCGTTAGGTCTGCGCTCATAGTTTGTTCAGTAGTTCTCATCTCCTGCTGCCATGGCAACATGTGACACCAGGCAAGTAAGACCTTCTGGTCCTCACACGGATTCACACGGAGTCCCATCATGCCGTTGGAGCGCGTTTAGGACCCCGGGGGGGCGGGGCTTAAGACCTGAGGAGTAGGATTTGGGGATGTTGTTGGTGGTGGTTTTGTGGTCGGGGGTATATTTATTTTGTATTTAACCGCTTCCAGTTCCAACTTTGAATGTGAGACGACTTTATTATATATTTATTTATAACCGCAGGGTTCGTAGAGTCATGGAAAACCTCACGTGTTCTGGGCCCCGCCTCTTCTCCTCTCCGCAGGTGAAGGAGCTCTTGACGTCCTTCGGGCCTCTCAAGGCGTTCAATCTGGTGAAGGACAGCGCCACCTCGCTGTCCAAAGGTTACGCCTTCTGCGAATACGTGGACGTCAGCGGCACCGATCAGGTAAACGGCGCCGGCGGGTTTTAAGGGCCGTGAAGGTTTGAGGCGTTGCTTTGAGGTCTGTGTGGTTTCCTTCAGGCGGTCTCCGGGCTCAACGGGATGCAGCTAGGCGACAAAAAGCTGATCGTCCAAAGGGCGAGCGTGGGAGCCAAGAACGCCAACCCGGTGAGTTACATCCTGGGGATTAATATCCACAAAACTCCTGTAATCCACGAAACCCCTGTTTCACTGATGCATTTATTTATTTTCTCAGAATGTGTTTAAAAGTCTTATTTTATGGTACATTTTTATTGATATTTTTCCAATATTATTATAATTTTTTTTAATGATTTTATATAAATATATTTTGTATTATTATTTTTTTTTAAATCTAAACTATATAAACAAACTTAAATAATAAAATTATCAATAAAAGTTTATTTTGAAATTAAAAATAAATGTTTATATTTTTTATTTATTTTAATCTGTGTTATTTGTTTTCCTAAACAGCAATATTATTATTATTTATTTTGCTTTAATTTTCTATAAATAGATTTTATATTAAATATGATTAGAATATATCTTTTTTTAAATAAAAAAAATAAAATACAAAGAAAGAAAGAAACTTAATTCATGCTGTATACCTTTTTTGTCTAAAGCTGTGTAAACATTAGATCATCTCTGCAGCTAAAGACTCATACATACAGTTACAGGCAGAGGGAGTGAGCGAAGAGGAAGCAGGAGGAAGGAAGCAGGAAGCAGGAGGCTTTATGGGAACTAAACGGCTTCTGGATCTTATTTTGAAAATCCTCCTCCGCCCCCCCAGCCCTCCGTCACAGAGACCCCGGTGACGCTGCAGGTCCCCGGGCTCCCCAGGCTGCAGGACTCCTGCTCGCCCACGGAGGTGCTGTGCCTCCTCAACACGGTGATGGCCGAGGAGCTGGTGGACGACGACGACTACGAGGAGATCCTGGAGGACATCCGGGAGGAGTGCTGCAAGTACGGCGGCGTGAGCTCCATCGAGATCCCCCGACCCGTCGGCGGCGTGGAGGTGCCCGGCTGCGGAAAGGTCAGAGGTTAGATCTCGTTGCCTCCCAAAGTCGCCCCCTGGTGGTCAGGAGAGAGAATGCAGCATTAAGATATGAAGCATAGACTTCTATACAACCAGAGGAGTCGCCCCCTGGTGGTCAGTGAAGAGAATACAGATTTTAGACGCTTCAGTATTGGCTTCTTCCAGTAAAACCTGGCTTTCTTCTCTTTTCCTCTCCAGATCTTCGTGGAATACGTTTCCGCTGCCGACTGTCAGAAAGCGATGCAAGCTCTCACCGGCCGCAAGTTCGCCAACAGAGTGGTCGTCACCAAATACTACGATCCGGACAAGTACCACAGACACGACTTCTGAGAGCACAACGTGAGCTTGCGGTTAAAGTCGAGGGGAAGACTCGTTTTATTACGTCTTCTACTAGACAAACTGGACTGCAGTGTTTCTTCACTGAATATCGAACTCTCCGCTTCAGCTTCAACACCCACACAGTGAACGTTACATTGAAAGTACTGTAGTATCCATTAGATCTGTAGTAGACTAGATGTGACGCGTATCTTACCCAAACTAATACTGCCTGACGATGCCAGACTAGCTGTCTTATCGAGTAAAGGAAAAAAAGGAATTAGATTTAAATCCTGAGCACAAACATTCATTTCTCTATTTTAGATTAGGAATACATAATGTTTATTGTGGGGCTACGAGAGAGAAAAAGTTATATTTATTTATTTTTACAATGTAATATTTACTTCTATGCGTCACATATTATATATATATATATATATATATATATATATATATATATATATATATATATAATATATTACTAACCAACGGCGATGACATTTTGCAAAGAGATTTACAATCACCGACTTTAAATGAGAAGTCGCTTTTGTCTTCCTTCGCCTTAAAACAAGCTGTGTGAGAAATGACTTGAGAGTTCAATGCCAACATGAGTTTACTTAGGGGGCGGGGCTTAAAGAACCCTCAAATGTACAGGATAACTAAATAAAATCCGTCTTCATGGCGTCATTTAAGAAAATGATGCCGAAATGCACACGTCAAGAAATGCACCTTTTAAGTCTTGTAGATACAACAGATTTTTTTTTTCTAAAGCTTTATTGTTTTTGTGATCTGTTGGAAATAATGTATTAGATAAAAACATTACTTTATTATGAAATATTGAGTGCACAAATGCCCAAACAAATATGTCCAACGTTTGGATCTGAGGTCACCTGGTTTTACAGTAACTAGTAAAACTTAGGAACTGATAATAAACAGTCTCTGTATTTTATATGTTTTTCGGTTCGCCGTAAATAAAATAAATACACTTTTTAGTTTGAACAATCCTTGGCACTGCCAATGCCTCGAATAAATGTTTTTTTTTTCCCACCGTTATCCTGTCTTTGTGGAATCCATTTGTATGTGGAATATTCATTTCTCCAGTGATGGGATGATACATATATTAAAAAAAGTTTTTATTTATAATTTTTAGTGGTTAGTTATTTGTTTCTTTAGATATGAGTGGTTGTGTTTGAAAACATGTGTGTTCATCGCCCTCTGGTGGCCACAGTGAGAAACTGCATCACTATGTCTAACCCCATTTCTAACAGTGTTTAATATTGGTTTGATCATTTTATACATGCATGTATGAATATTATATTGGTCATGAAGAATTGGTACAAACAAAAGAAGGTAAAAGCTTGTTCACCTCTTTGTGGAAATGTTCTCTGGAATTGAGTGAGCACAAATTGGATAACATTGTTTTTTATAGATCTGTATATTTGTATATAAATATGTATTCCATATAAATAAAAGTTGCATAGAACTGTTTCAAGCCATGAAAAGCAATTCATTATTAGTTCAAATGGGTTTCAATATGTATTTGAGCATTATCTAAAAAATAACTATATTTGCATGTGTGTACTTCGAAATTATAATACAAACTCCTACCCTTTTACCACTAATTTTAATGCATTTTATAAATTAAAAAAAGGTGCCTGAATACTAAATATTGTGGAATAAGAATATTACTGTATATTAAAAAACTAAAAAGAGTGTAAAATACTTGGTATCTAAAAAGTCATAACAAGTATTAAAGATGTGCACATATATGCAAAATAAAAAATGGTAGACATTTTATAAAAACAGTATTAGTGTCTGTCCAAATTCTTTTATTAATAAAATTGGGATTTTTAATATTGTATAAAATAATAAAAGTTGTACTTTTGTTTACCTTTTCAAACTTATTGTATTCTTTGGGCACAAATGGGTTAAATGTTAAAATTCTGGCGAGGAGATCAAACGTCAAGATGGACATAATGCAATCCATTAACTTCCGGTTGTGACTTTCAAAATAAATAGTAAATGCGACCCAATCTCCCCAAAGAATATATAAAGCAAAACCTTCTTTTAGTAAACTAAAAACATGAAGATAAACACTCAATTTTTGATTCACAGAATATATATTATTGTATTTTAACCTATTGCATATTTATAAATATAAGCAAATCAATTTACTTTGTGCTTCTTTACACAATTAATTTACAGCTGAATGTATCAACAACATTGTTTTTATATTTCGTTATTCTATGTACTACTGTACTATACTTGATAGTGTATGTGGTACCATATACTTGCCTTGTTTAGAGTGCTATTCTAAAGTATGTTTTTAGTTGTATTTTAAATGTTTATATAATTATTTTCTACTATTTCTGTCCTGCATCAAGCTGAATATTTTTTTTAATTATTATTTAAAAAAAATAAAATAAAGATACAACTTGTTGATGTTTTTATTTTGTAGGTTTAATTTTATTTAAACATTGTTCATGTTTCAGAATTTTAAAAAAACTTGTCGATGCTTTTATTTTGTAGGTTCTGACCGGAGGTTGTTCGGCGTCCATGACGTCAGAGAGTCAACGGCTCTCGGTTTGAGTGTTTGACAGATGTTCAACGGCTCCATCCAAAGCCGAGTACCGGAGGAGGGAGAGCCGTGTGGGGATTAACTCCCCGGCAGAGGACCGAAACATGTCGGGGGAGAAGGCCACGAGTCCCTGTAACAAATTCCAAGCCAACATTTTTAATAAAAGTAAATGCCAAAACTGCTTCAAGTCGCGCGAGCTGCATCTGTTGACCGACAACGGCATGGAGCAGGTAACGTTAACACTTTTATCTTCTATTGTTCACTATCAACGTGACGGTTAGTCAAATAATGAAAGCGTAAAGTAACGTTGCGCTTTAAAGACGTATTAAGCGGGTTATGGAGGGAGTTACGACACCTTTCTTTACGTCGTGTTAACTCATGTTCGACGTAAGTTCCGTGAACGTCAGTTGCTCCCTATTAATGTATAACTAAACGTTAGCCGACGTCAGTTATCTTCCATTAACTTTAAACTACTTTACGTTCAGTGAATGTGGTTCAACGCAGAGTAAAGCGGTTAACCCTTTAAAAATGATGAACGTCGATTAAAAACATAAACCGCTAATCTCTGTTTTTGAGCCCAGAAAACTACTTTGAGTCACAGACGTATGACGTCACTGTCCGCGCCTTCACGTTATTTACATCATTCAATGGCCGCTTTTTCATTTAACGTCAAATATAACTTTTATTCAGTTGTTGTGAAGCACTTTAGGAAAAATACAACTTATTTATTCAGCTTTTTAGATACAAGAATAAAAGTAATAGTTTCCTATCTGTACAGTATATTCCTTTTAATTATTGATCGTTAAAATGCATAACTGTTCTGATAGTTGGGGACTGTACACCAACTATCAGCAGCTTTTACACCAACAATTAATATTAGTAAGCAAATTAAAATTCTTGCAACTAAAACTAAACTGTAATGTGTCATAAAAGTGAAATCTTTTGTTATGTTTGGTGTTAATCAATTTTAATTGTGTTTCCTTTTCTAGTTTTAATAAATTTATATAAGAAAATCAAAGAATATCAGCACAACAAAATAAGTATTTCTATTTGTGGAATCAGAAAAGTTTTTTTTTTACTACGATAAATAATTAGATAAATATCCAAATGATCTTTCAGTTATTGACGAAGCCAGTGTAAATGTGAAACCACTGCTGTTGATAACGGGGTTCCTGCAGGCCTGTCACGTGCAGGCGATGCATGAAGACGGTCACGAGGGCTTCCTGCATGCCGCACATTGTTTACAATATGTTATTACTCTCTGCCCACCTTCCTGGGCTCACTGCTCCCTGTAATTTGTCCTGAGCTGTTGCTCAACCTGCACAACACAACACATGACGTGACGACTTTGCTCCAAAAAGAAGTGGCGGAGCATCTTTTGACTTTTTGCATGCTGATGCTCAATTTGCTATCACGAGACCAAGAAAAAGCATCAAATCCTCACATTGAAGAAGCAGGAATGATGGTAAACAAGAGTGAATTTGTTATGTAAACAGTTGCTAATGACTTCCCTTTCCCTTCCTCTACTATAGGCCAAACCCCTGTACGGAGGCTGGCTGTGTTTGGCCCCTGAGGGCACAGATTTTGACAACCCCATGCAGAAGTCGCGGGTAGGTAGGACGTGATGAAACTGTTGCAGCGACACGCTTGTTTGTTTGTAGTTCTTCGTTGTGATTTTTGCTTTGTTTGCGTCTCGACGTCAGAAATGGCAGCGGCGTTTCTTCATCCTGTACGAAGACGGCAGCCTGAGCTTCGCCCTGGACGAACTGGTACGAGGCCGCTCGTTGAATCACAACACACACACACACACACACACATGGGTAACCCTGCTCTGCATCGACCCGGCAGCCATCTTTGGGCCAGATGTCGTGTGCAGAACCACAGCAGATGATTCGGGCTTAGCTCGTCCTCTAATGCACACATCCCCCCCCCCCCCCTCTCTCTCTGTGATCCCCTCAAATCTCTTTCACTGCACACTCAACACCACAAACTGTCCTCTCTGTGTGTATAACGGTCGTCTGCGTATGGGAGGATCGGCCTCGCCCTCGGTAAGCCGCCTCGCTCACCAGAACCAACGTGGACGCTCTGATTCCAGGGCCACGGCCCTGCTGAGACTCCGCCCACTTTTATTTGTGTGTGTTGTCTATCTATTACACCTGTCCATCCTGGAGAGGGATCCTCCTCTGTTCTCTCCTCAAGGGTTCTTCACTTTTCCTCCCCTGAAGGGTTGTTTGGGAGTTTTTCCTGATCCGATGTGAGGTTCAGGGACAGGGATGTCTATGTGTACAGATTGTAAAGCAAATTTTTCATTCGTGAAAATGAGCTATACAAGCAAACTGAATTGAATTGAATTTCCGTTCCAGCCGAGCACGCTGCCCCAGGGGACCGTGAACCTGAATCTGTGTACGGACGTGGTGGACGCCGAGCCCAGGACGGGCCAGAGGAACGCGCTGTGCGTCGTCACGCCGGAGCAGGAGATATTCATCCGCGGGGACAACAAAGAGATCATTAACGGGTCAGTGGGAAGCGGGGGAGACGTCCTCATAGCGGCGAGTAAGACGGGTTCCCTCCGACCGATGACTCGCCTCTCTGTGTCGACCAGGTGGACCGAGCAGCTCGCCGTCTACCCACGGGCCAACCAGCAGAACCAGAAGAAGAAACGCAAGGCGGAGCTCGTCACCAACCAGGTAGCGAAGCACACGTCCATCGAATCCTAAACCAAGAGCCAAGTACCAGCCTGACAGATACTCACGGTCCTCACGTGAGGAATCCTGGAAATATTATATATACCGGTATATATATATATATATATATATATATATATATATATATATATATAGATTTATCTAAATAAATCTATATATATATATATATATATATTTATATATTTATATGTATATATATATATATATATATATATTTTTATATATATATATATATATATATATATTTATGATATATATACACATTTTACATGACTTTTCCCAAACTTAAAAAATATATATATTGAGTTTGAAATAATGAATATGTTTTTAAAAGAAAGACGCTGATGATGAAATAGTTCTGTTTGTTTACTGTTCATCAACTAGTAGATTCATTGATGAATCATTTCAGCTCTAAAATGAATCAACTTTAGTTTTGGGCTTTTTTCACAAAGTTATAATAACAAAAATACACAAATATATAGAATTAACAAATTGATGAATGTTCTTGTTTGTTTTTCTAACTAAACATCAGGAACCAAGTCCAGCCAAAATGGCGGCAACTGATCCAAGTTTTCCGTCCTCGGGGAACGCTCCGGAGTCCGGCTGGCATGAAGACCCTCAGCAGGGCAGCGGCCCGGGGGAAACCCCCATGTGGACTGTCCTGGACCCGGACCCCCGGGGCCTGGAGAAGAAGACCCCTGCAGGTGCAGCAGAAGCAAAAACACACACACACACACACACATTCCCAAGCTTTTATGTCCGTTGGCCAATCACAGCCACTTCCTGTCCCCTCTCTGGCTGTCCTAACGTCCTGCAGATGTTCTCACACTCCTTGTTTATACTTTTCATTTAACTCTTGTTGAACCGGGCCCGTTGACCCGCCGCTGACGTGTAGTCATGGGAACCGAAGCAGGAAGTCACATGAATGTAAACGGACACACACACACACACACACACACACACACACACGTGAGATGTGTGTGTTTCTTTAACCTCCCAGTGTCATAAAAAGCAACGCGTAGTCCATACCAGCTCTCAGATGGACTGCAGGTCTGGACAGGTCCGATAATAAAGGATTAAACTCCTGCACACACAAACATGGAGGAGCCGTCTGGAACCGAAACAGGTTCTTCACAGTGACGCCATAGAACCATTTCTGGTTCCACAAAGAACCTTTCCAACCAGGGTTCTTTAAAGAACCTTTTCCTACAATAGTTCTTCAAAGAACCTATAAAGGGGTCTCAAATAAAAAAAGGTTCTTCAGTAGGCGACGGTTCTTCGTAGAACCACAAAGCCTTTTAAAGAACCCTTTCAGAACCTCTATTGTTGTGTGTGTGCTGCCTAGAGGCGGCTTCATTAGAGCCACGGGGGACCGTCTGAGAGCCAATCAGGGGCGGTCTCATGGAAGATGCTGAGTCATGGTTCTGTCACCGGATCCTGGACCAGCACTCGATGCTTTAAGACGTCTCTTTCTCTGCAGCAGAAGCCAAACGTTCCTCTTCGAGACAACAGACTCGTGGATCCACTTCCAACCGGTTGAGAAGTGATGATCTCATGGCGACATCTGAAATAAAACAGCAGGAAGCAGTTTTATTATCTAAAACGAGTTATAATTCTCAGTGTCGTGTTGTTGTTCAGATGTTTGTTTTGGTTTCAGTCCCGTCCGCCTCCTTGTTGACATTATGATGGAAGTAGCTGCCGTGTTGCCGGGCGGATTCTTTACATCTGAACAACGCACAGATTTAGTGTTTTTAGTTTTCGTCGCAGCGGCAGATCAAGTGCCATTTTTGTTTTGTTTTCTTCTCCTATATTTATCATGTGTTTGTAAATGATTCATTATGTGGATCAGAAAACACTTCAAACCACTTGAGAAGTGAGAAGTGAGGAGGGGAGACGTTCAGTGGACTCAGTGTCGTGTGATTTAAGGCAGGATGAGTTCATCCATCCTGTTTACAGCCCGTCAGTCTGAAACACTCTGTTGTTGTTGTTGTTCTCTCTCCAGGCAACACATCCAGCCACCTGAGCCCCGCCCCCTTGGACCTGGTGACCGGTGGAAACCAGTCAGACGACCAGAGCCAGGACAAAAGGTTAGAAAGCCCCTGGAGGTAGACTGAGTCTAAATAACCTTTTACATAGAAGTTGTGTTTATTTATTCCCTCATGCATCATGTCGGCAACAGCCACTGGAAGGGTCTCGGCGGAGGAGAAATGTGCAAGCAATTAGCACAAAGGACATCTCCCCCCCCCAGTATGAAGCCCAACAGCCATCACACACACACACACACACACACACACACACACACACACACACACACACACACCAGATCAAAGGCTCGCGCTCTTACCCCTCCATTAGAGATCTGCTCCGTTTTTAAATTTAGCCCAAAGAATCCCTCCCAGCATGTGAGCCGGTCACGTGAGGAGAGCACATCTCTCTATTCTCCACTCGCTGCCTTTTTGGGAAACACAAAATACGTAAAGACCCCCCTCACCCCCCCTCACCCCCCCCTCACCCCTCCTCACCCCTCCTCACCCCCCCACCCCCCCTCACCAAATAAGGCCAGAAATTCCCAAACGCTGGTGTAATTGGATCTGTGCAGCGATGTTTCTCAGGACCCGTCACAGGAAGCGGACGCGGCTCGTCATGTGAAAGTTCAGCTTCTCTGGTTAAAGAACACAACACAAGCGTGAACACAACCTTCTGATGGGCGGCCATTAAACCCTGCGGCCGCAGTAACCGCCGCCGATCTCTTCCTCTCAACGCTTCAGTTTGATCAACGTGTTTGATTTATGACCCAAAACCTAGACATCATTACAATTTGACCCCTTGTATTTTGTTGTTAATTAGTAAATGTTAGCAGGATATTTATACGCATATTATGTAGTCATATTAATAGTATTACATTTATTTATTTTTAAGGGAAGAAATTAATTAAAAGTTCATTTAAAATCTTTATCTAAGAAATACATTTTTATATATCCTCACATTTATTAATAATACAGCGCCTTTTCAAGGTATACATAATTAAAACATCCTAAAATCTGCACCATAAAAAGAACTAGAACTTCTCGAACGTCGAGCACACAATCACACATTAAAACCAGTTCTGATCTAATGAGGTATAATCAGGTGTTTCGGTATTTTTATTTGATTAATGAGACGATTAAGATGATCAGGATTATCTGATTGATGGATGGCCAACTTTTTTTTGTGTTCAGATCTTCACATTGTTTTGGGATGTTGATGGGATTAAAAAACGATCCACAAAACATGTAATTATGTCTTGCAAATACTGAAGTCAAAACAAAACGAAACTGAAAACAAATCAACATGTTTACAAAACCCTTTAAATGAGAAGCATGTAAACTTAACTCTGATCCAGGAGATCAACTCCTCAGCAGCACTCTGAAGTCATGGGAAAGTTCTGAAAAAGTTATAGAAAAGTCATAGGAATGTTTGGAAAAGTTATGAAGAACTTGTGGAAAAGTGATGGAGAGGTTATAGAAAAGTCATGGAGAAGTTGTGGAAAAGTTATAGAAAAGTGATGGAGAATGTTATCGAGGTCAGGGAAGCAACTCACAACTGTTCATGTCTCCCAACAGCAGCCCAACAGAGAGGATTCTGGGAGTTGAGAACGAGCAGGAAGGAGGAACAGCTGTTTCCAGGACGGGCCGGAGCGCAACCCGCAGCAACAAGAGAGAGGTAACCACAAGCACACGTTGAGTACCACAGTACACCTTATATACACACATACATATATGTATATATATATATATATACATATATACATGTTATATAATCCCAAACTATTTAGATAGATACTTTATTCATCAGCGTTTCTCTTGGGTGTTTGGGTGCAGGCGTGGAGGAAAGCCTCCTGGAGG
Organism: Liparis tanakae; assembly: GCA_036178185.1. Lineage (NCBI taxonomy): Eukaryota > Metazoa > Chordata > Actinopteri > Perciformes > Liparidae > Liparis > Liparis tanakae. The sequence goes on along the minus strand of CM070091.1, from coordinate 18,262,062 downwards.
GTCTGCGCTCTCGAAGTCGTGAGAACGGCCCGCTCTATAAATACCGTGAGTGTAGTTTCACTTAAAGACCCATAAAAGATCTCCTTCTCCTTTGTGATAAAAAACAAAAATCACCAAATTTGGACACGAGCGGTTTGAACGGGGTCTCCTCCCAAAAATACCTCCACGGTTACTCACCGCGGAGGCGTGTTCTGTTCGCAACATACGACCGGCGCTTTACAATCGCCCCGCCGGATCCTGTCGGCAAGTTTCTGCACGTTTGGAACATTTTTGTCATCGCAGAGAAAAACACAAACGGGTTTAATTCAGAGTCGAAGGATCGAAGGAGAAGTTCCACCGGCTCACGGGGGGGGGGGGGAAGAGGTCCAGGTGTCTGTGTTTGAGACGGAGGGGGAGATGGAGGACAAGGAGAAGGGGAAGGAAGTAGAAGAAAAAGAAGGAGAAGGAGAAAATTAAAGAAGAGGGAGAAGAAGAAGGAAAAGAGGAAACAAATAAGAAGAAGGAAGGAAAAGAAGAAGAAGAAAGAGAAGAGGAAAGATACAAAAATAAGGAGAAAAGGAAGGAGAAGAAGAAATATTTTTTTTTAAAGAAGGAAGGAGAAGGAGAAAAGGAAAGAGAAGAGGAACGATAAAAAGGAGAAAAAGAAGAATAATTCCCGCTGGTGAATCGTGTTCTCGTAGCATTTCGTAGGAACATGAATAATAAAATATTTTGCGTCCAGACTCTGGTCGTTCTCACCGTTTCACATTCAAATCAATAAATAATCTGATTAATCTCACGACCGGTCTGAACACGATGCACACGCCAGGTGTTACTCAGCACAGCGACGTCACTTTGAACGGGCGCTCTCTGTGGGCGTGGCTCTCTGTGGGCGTGGCTCTCTGTGGGCGTGGCTCTCTGTGGGCGTGGCTCTTCGGTAACTACTCGGCTCAAGTTGAAGCGGCGAGGAGGACGGAGGTGGCGAGAGTTTGGAGACGCGTGGACGAGCCGACCCCGCCGTGTCAAGGCGTGCGTGTGTGTGTGTGTGTGCGTGTGCGTGTGTGCGTATGTGTGTGTGTGTGCGTGTGTGTGGGGCTGCATGTGTCAGCAGGTGGGAGCGAGGCGGTGACTCACTCGGTGCTGCATGTTGTTTGCGAACAGAACCGGTTTGGATGCCCCGAAGGCTTCTTCCCTCTTCCCTTCTTTCCTCTTCCCTTCTTTCCTCTTCCCTTCTTTCCTCTTCCCTTCTTTCCTCTTCCCTCTCTTTTTCCTCTGGATTCCTCAGCTGTGAAGGAACAAGACTCGGCGTCACGTCGGCAACTCTCACGGAGTCTTTACGAGAGCTGGAAAGAGTCACATGACCCGGCCCGTGTTGACTGAACCCGATGAGCTCACACACACACACACACACACACACACACACACACACACACACACACACACACACCAGTGCACATCTGTTTGTGGCTGATAGTCACCGGGCTAGGCCCTAGTGATTAAGGAGGCGAGGACACGTTAACGGGCGTCCGCCGTAAGATTACCACGGAAAGAAGGGTGACCTTTGACCTCATTCCCTGGCCCGAGGACTTTAAAAGAGATGCGTGGCGTTTGATTGGTGGAAACCGCCTGTCAATCAGACTCTATGGGAGCGTCTGAAAGCGTCTCCATCGATGAAGCTCTGAGCGCCGCGTCACACACACACCTGAACCGTGACACAAACCCCCCAAAGGCCCACCGAGATGGATTCTCCCACACTGTTAAGGACCCTCGTTTGTTTGAGGGGTTGGAGCTTCGCTGCCGACCTAAAAACACGAGGCCAGAAGTTCTGATGACGTAGAAAACATTCGCAGAACATTTATTTCGACCCAGATGGCCGCCGCCGCCGCTAAGCTTTCATTAAACGGAGGAGCTCATTCCGGAGGATTTGACCTTTAAATACACTCGGCGGCACATTTCATCCCACGTGAGGATTCGTGTGTCTCTGGGAGCGCTTGTTTTGGTAGCCGGGAGAAGGTCAAGAGAGCTGGAGTTCATAGAGGCTCCTCTTCCTCCTCTTCCTCCTCCTCCTCCACCCCCACCCCCCTCCAGCTTCGGGAGGCTTCTTCACCAAACAGAGGACAGGCTCTGTCTGCAGCGGTCAGCCAAGAAGAGCAAGAAGAACAAGAACAAGAGGAAGAAGAGGAAGAAGAGGAAGAAGAACACGAAGAAGAACACGAAGAAGAGGAAGTTCCTCCGTGTGTCCTTGGATCATTTTCAATGTAAATGCCAGGAGGGGAAAAACACAAAGAATGTTCTGTAACCCCCCCCACAAACACACACACACACACACACACACACACAAACACACACACAGTCAAAGTGATTATATAAGATGGAAGAATGGATCTTTTCAAGTAAACAACAACAGTCAGCGGGCCGTGGTTTGATGGGATGGAGATCGTAAGCGTCTCACTCGTCTCTGGACTCGGAGCGCCGTTTATTTTTATAAACAAAAATCAAGAGATAGAAATGCAGCGTCCAAAAACCTTTCACTCGTGAGAGAGGGAGAGAGGGAGAGAGAGAGAGAGAGAGAGAGAGAGAGAGAGAGAGAGAGAGAGAGAGAGAGAGGTTTAACGGAGGAGGAGAAAAGCTGTCGGCTCCCCGCGGTGCTGCAGACTAATCCTACAGCTGAGGACTGCCAAGGACCAGAGGATCAGTTACTCTGCTGGATGGAATGTACACACACACACACACACACACACACACACACACACACACACACACACACACACACACACACACACACACACACACAAAGAGAGATACACATACACACAGAGAGAGAGAGACACACGCACACAAAGACACAGACAAACACACACACACACACACACACAGACACAGACAAACACACATACACACACACACACACACAAATACACACACACACACACACATCCACACACACGCACACACACACACTGCACCGTCCCAGTCAGAGAACACTTCAGGTCATCAGATGTATTTTCCTCCCTAGAAGCCGAGTGCAGCGCGGCTCACCGCCCCCCCGGGCCCCCTGACCCCCCCGACCCCCCCGGGCCCCTCGACCCCCCCGACCCCCTGGCCCCTGACCCCCCTGACCCTGGCCCCTGGCCCAGAGGAGAGCCAAGTCTCTGGACCGCAGGACGACCGACACCGTGATGACGGTGAGCCCGACACCATCCGGTTGTTCAACATTAAAACATGGCCGCCCGATGGCGCCCCCTAGTGGCCGGGCCGCTCCTTACACACTCAGTATGTCAGGGAACCACCAACTGTGTATTCCGATCCTTTTACCTTATTAAAGGTAACAATACCACACTGAAAACAAAATAATCAGGTTAATATTATATTATATATTCAATCATTAGATTATCATTCATGTGTCATAAAGCAGGATTTTCATTTTGAACTATTAACTCAATATTATTCTCATTATGGATTAATCTGCTGATTATTTTCTCCATTTATCGATTTATCGAAGAAAATAGTAACTTTTAAAAACATTTGGTTTGGTAAAAAGTTAAATATTGATGATGTATTACTGTATTAGGGAGCCGAGAATACTTTAGCATAAGAACCATAAAATTGTGCTGAAGTAAATCACTTTTCTCAAACTTTAACTTAAACTATAAATATTAACTACAATCAGAAACATGATGCATATGTTTCTAGTTACAAACATAACCGTCACATTTAATTCTCAATAAACACATTTAACATGAATACAGAAGTACCACAGCACATGAACCTTTCTAATACTTACACACTTTGTTTTCTTTACAGCCAGATTTATTAAACTTCAAAAAAGGCTGGATGGTCAAACTGGATGAAAATGAGCAGGTATAACATTTTACTTTATTCAAATGATTTATAAACATTTAGTTACTTCTTGCTTGATGTTTATTTGTTTCCCAGTGGAAGAAGTACTGGTTCGTGCTGTCCATGGACAGTCTGAGGTGCTACAAGGACTCAGTCGCCGAGGAGGTATGAGGATATTATGATGTTAGATTATCTATAGACAAATAAGAAGACTTTCATTCATAATCTCCAAATATAATTCTCTCCTTTCTTCAGGCGTCAGATCTCAACGGAGAAATCGACCTGACGAGATGTTACAGCGTGTCTGAGTTTCTGGTGCAGAGGAACTACGGCTTCCAGATCCACGTGAGGCGCACGCCGCCGCTCTGAACAAACGCTTCTCTTCTCCATGATACTAATAACGCCAAACGTCCTCTCAGACCCCCAACGGCGTGTTCACGCTGTCCGCCATGACGTCAGGCATACGGCGGAACTGGATCCAGGCGCTCATGAAGAACGTGCGTCCAGCCAAGGCCCCGGACGTGGCCAGGTAAAGATTCATATTAATACTCAGGCCCCAGACATGACCAGGTACATAGTAATACTGAGACCCCGGATGTAGCCAGTAAATATTTATATTAATACTGAGGCCCCAGACATGACCAGGTACATAGTAATACTGAGACCCCGGATGTAGCCAGTAAATATTTATATTAATACTGAGGCCCCGGACGTGGCCAGGTAAAGATTCATATTAATACTCAGGCCCTGGATGTCGTGAGAGGATATTAATTTGATGGAATTAGAAATACTCAAAATAATATTTATTCAACAGAGGATTAGAAGTTAACTCTATATAAGTAACTTATTACAACTCATATATTTTATAACAATTTTTATTTTCATTATCGATATTTCTGTGTCTGTTTATTTAGAAAATATTGGAGAAAAAATAATTAGAAAGAACTCTGTAAATAACTTATTATAAATAAATATATTTAATTTATTCAGTGAAAAGTAGAAAATTGTCACATTCTTTACAATTACTTGCAATTTAATAAAAAATGTTATGATTCCACACCTCCCCGATCTCCACCCAGTCTCCCCGGCCTCTCGCCCGAAGCTCTCCCCAAACCAGACGTGACCCGGGACTCGGCCGACGACCTTCTCCCCAGACGCCGGAGCGTGATGGAGCGGCGGCGGGAGGGCCGCTACAGAACCTTCGACTGGGCCGAGTTCCGGCCGCAGAGCCAACGCGCCGCCGCCCCCCCGGACCCCCAGAGGACCCGAGCCCCCTGCTCGCTGCTGGAGGTCGGCGAGCAGGAGAGGATGAAGAGGAGGGAGGACCGGAGGAGGAGGTACGAGAGCATGCTGGGCTCCCCTCTGGGCTGGGAGGAGGCGCACGGCGTCGGAGCGCCGAGTCCCAAAACCCAACAGGAAGTGGACGAAGAGATCGAGGAGTGCTGGAGGCAGGTGGAGAAGACGGCGTTCAGGATGGAGAGGAACGTGGCGCTGGTCGTCAACGGCAACGAGGCGGAGGAGGCGGAGAAGCTGCTGGACGGCTACAGAACCGGGGTGAGGACCTCAGACGTGGAGTCAACTAGTTTATAACGTCATAGAATATGATGACAGACTCAGACTGAGACGCTTTGAATGATATTTATATACATAAATATATATTTATAAATATATTGATATACAGTATATTGATATATACATATATATATATATATATTTATATATATATATTTATATATAAATACAATTATATATATAAATATATTTATATATATATAAATATATTTATATATATATATAAATACATATATATATATATATATATATATATTTATATATTTATATTTATATTTATATATATATATAAATATATTTATATATATATTTATATATATAAATATATTTATATAAATATAAATATATATATATATATATATATATATATAAATATAAATATATATATATATATATATATATATGACAGATAAATACATTTGGATGAATCCTACTGACTTCATTCTCAACGTGTGATTGGTTATCTGAATGTGAGGAGCTGATGGTGTGGTGTTGTGTTGAAGGTGGAGGAGCTGAAAGCCCAGCTGGCCGAGTCGGAGCGCCACCGCCTGGAGATGGAGGCTCAGCTGAGGACGGTGGGATTCTACCCTCTGCAGGTCCGCCGCACGCCGCTCCGCCTTCCTCCATCTTTGATACCCGCGCGGTGGCTGACGCTTCTCTCCGCTGTCTTCCTCAGCCGGACGAGCCGCCCGAAGCCGACGAGAACCGCGGCGCTGGGACCCCGGAGGACGCGGCGGCGGGCGACGGAACCCGAGAGCTTCTAGAGCGGCAGAACCGCATCAACGCCGCGCAGGAGCCGCCGCCCGGCCTCGAGCCGCCGCCGCCGCAGACGCCGAGCATCTGGCTGCAGGACGCCGAGGGCGACCTCCGGGAGCTGGAGATGGAGGACGCGCCTTTATCATCTCCATCGTCGTCGCCGTCAGAGGAGCGTCTCCTCTTCCCTCAGAGCTCTCCCTCTCTCAGCTCCGGAACACGAATAAATGGCGGCGACTTTGTCTCTTTGATCCCGGAGACGCCTCCGGGGGACGAGGACCCGCTGGGCGAGCTCCTGCTCCGCCCCGACGGGGCGGCGGTGGCGCGGCTCTCCCGCGAGGTGGAGCTGCTCACGGGGCGGAACGAGGCGCTCGACCAACGCAACCAGGAGATGCTCAACCAGCTGACGGAGGCGGACCGCGAGATCGAGAGGCTGAAGGCGGAGCTCGGCGGCCGGTACGCCGAACCCCGTCACCTCCCGGAGGTGGAGCAGCTGGCGCGGACGAGGGTGGAGGACCTGGAGGGCGAGCTGAGCTCCAGAGACCGGCAGCTGACGGAGGCCCAGAGCACCATCGCCTCCCTGGAGGAGAGCCTGAGGGAGATGGAGGAAGCGGAGAACAAGGGGTACCTGCTGCGCTGCTTCGAGGCCACCGAGGCCAAGCTGACGGAGCTGGAGGGGAGGCTCGGCCAATCGGAGCGAGCCCGCCGGGAGGCGGAGGCCGACGTCGGGAGGCTGAGGGAGGAGCTGGAGGAGGAGAGGCGTGAAGATGGAGAGAGGCGTGAAGATGGAGAGAGAGACGGGGGAGTTTCTGGGGAGGAAAAGATCCGGCAGGTGATAGACGGGATGGTCCTGAGGCTGAGAGCGCTGGAGAGGTTACTGGAGGTGATGGACACGTTTGATTATGGAAAGGAGGAGGAGGAGAAAGAGGAGGAGGCGCCCACCCTGGAGAGCCAGCTGAGGTGGGAGGAAGAGTTTTGGGGCTTCGTGAAGCTGAAGGTGGATCGGTCCGAGCTCGGCGAGGAGAAGCCGGAGGACGAGCTCCTGGCCGAGGTGACGGAGCGCATGGCGGCGGAGGTGCGGCTGCTGCTTCTCGGGCTCCGCCTCTCCTCCGAGAGCTCCGCTGACGGAGGTCTGGAGGAGCCGGACATCATCCGGAGGATCGCCAACGAGGCAGAAACCGACGAGGGCGGCGGCGAGCTGGACCCGGAGCGCCGGCTGCATGAGATGGAGTATTTTATAAACGCCACGCGGGTGAAGCTCTCCCTGCTGAAGCACCTCGCCTCCTCCGTCGGCACCGCGGCCCGCGGCGGCCTCCACCCGGCGGGGGCCGAGCGGCTCCCCGCCCCGCGGCCCCGCTCCGGCTTCCTTCACTCGGCGGCGACGGAGGCGCTGCTCTGCCGCCGGATGAGCCGCCTGCAGGGGAAACACCAGAGGAGGCTGGAGGAAACCGAACAGGAGGCGCTGCTCGCCTCTCCTCCCCCTCCTCCTCCTCCTCCTCTTCCTCCTCCCCCTGTGGTCTGCAGCCGCTGCGACGCCTTGATGGAGGAGAACCAGGAGCTGAGAGCGAGACTGACCACCCTGGAGGCGGAGCAGCAGGCGGCGGTGGCGGCGGCAGCCGATAAGACGAGCAGGTGTAGCCAGACAGAGGAAGATGAGCCAGAGGTCACGGGCGTGAAGTTAGAGGTCGCAGATGAAATCGAGGAGGAAGAGGAAGAGGAGGAGGTCGAGGGCCTGGAAACCCCAGCAGGAGGCGCGTCGGGGCTCCAGGAGACGGCGGATGGAAACACGGAGGAAAGCGAGCCTTCGGGAGAGGAGGCGGAGCCTTTGGGAGAGGAGGCGGAGCCTTTGGGAGAGGAGGCGGAGCAAGTGTCAGCCCTGAGAAGAAGAGTGGAGGAGCTGGAGGAGATGAAAGGAGAGCTGGATGAGAACATGAGTTCAGTTCAGAGGAAACACAAGACGGAGGTGGAGAAGATGAAGGTAAGTTCTCCGTCTCAGGACCTCATTGTTCATATATATATATATATATATATGAACAATGAGGTCCTAAATATGTCTGCAGGCTACATGTGAGCGCGGCTTCGCCTCCATGGAGGAGTCTCACCTGAAGGTGGTGGAGGAGCTGCAGCGTCGACACCACCAGGAGGTGGAGCGCCTCCTGGTGGAAAGAGACGCACTGCTGGAGGAGGAGAGCGCCGCGACCGCAACCGGTGAGCAGACACGCTTTATTTTGAAAATCTGCCTCTAAGGAAGAATAAAAGTCCTGAGTTGCCTCCAGCTGTGACCCTCGTGATCCGCGTCCTTCCTCTCGGATATTCGCATACAAATTGTTTTATTTTGAAAATCTGCCTTCAGCCTTAGCCCTCGTGGTCTGCTTCTGCCTCTTAAAGCCTCAAATGTTTTCTTTGTGATCGGATCTGTGTTTTCCCCCAAATGTGGTGCCCAAAGACGGGTTGACATCGTCATAGTTATTTTATCAAAGTCTCGTGACCCTCAATGATCTCGTTACGTCTTCTTCCAGCGCTCCAGGCCATCAGTAAGGCTCACCGGCTGGAGCTGGAGCAGGAGGTGCAGAGGAGGAGTCGGTGTGAGAGCGGCTCGGGAGACGAGCGCCTGGAGGACGTCCACCGGCAGCACAGGTAGCGCCCGTTAGTCCGAGCGGGCCGTCCCACCCGGCGTCCCGTGGGGGTTCAACGTGTCCGCGCTTGTGCTTCAGGGAGGAGGCGGCGGCGTTCCGGCGGGAGCTCGAGGTTCTGTCGCAGCAGTTCTGCTTGAAGTGTCTGGAGAACGGACACCTGGTCCAGGCCCTGGACGCCGAGAGGAAGGCCCTGTGTCAGTGCCAGCAGGAGAACCAGGACCTGAGGAGCAGGAACCAGGCGAGCGCTCCGGAACAAACGGCACGGTGTGCGTGTTGTAGCCGTCGCTCTGCGGGTGGTGTCATTAAAATGAGACGTTTGTCCTCCAGGAGTTGAGCGGTCACCTCGCAGCAGAGATCACCAGACTCTGCTCTCTGGGGAGGGAGGAGCAGCCGGCCCTCCGTCAGGGGATGGAGGCCTATGAAATGGAGGTGTGCTTTTATTTTTATGTTAATGGAGGTATGCTTTTGTAGTTGGTCTTAATGGGGGTATATTTTGTTTTTCTATGATTATTTAAAAATGATTCTTATTATTTATTTATTTTAAATAAATAATTACATTAATATATATATATATTTTTTTTATGTAATGTAAAAAAAAATGTTTTATTATTATTATGTTTTACGGAGGTATGCTTTTATTTTAATGGAGCAATGTTTTTTTCTATAATTTATAAAACATTTTTATTATTATTATTTTATTTGTTTTTAGAACAATGACAATAATTATTAAAAAAAAAATTTAATTGAATGTAAAATAAAAAAGGTGCAATTTTTCGGAATTTTTTTTAAACCTTGTATTGTTTTGTTACTGCAAGACAAGAGACAAACGCTGCCCTCCAGGACAGTTTCACTCCATGTGATGTTCACCCTGAACAACATCAACCGTCAGTGAAGACGTTCTCTGATTCTTGACCTCATGTGTTTGAAGCTGATGACTTGTTGTCGTCTCAGATCACGCTGCGAGTGAAGGAGTCTGAGCTCCAGTGTCTGAAGCAGGAGATCACGTCTCTGAGGGACGAGCTGCAGACGGCTCACAGGGTGAGAGTCACGCCGCGATGCTGAGTAACGCCTGTGAGTCAAAGAGGAGGGGCCAACGTGACGTCCGTCCCCGTTACAGGACAAGAGGATCGCCACCAAGAAGTGCAAGAGCATGTACACGGAGCTGAGCATCACCAGGGCCAAGATGGAGAGGGACACGGACGAGCTGAGGGGAAACCTGAGGCTGGCCCACCGCGCGCTGGACCAGACGTCGCCCTGAAAATGGCCCTTTTTACACAAGCTGCATTCACTTCACTGTAACGCAGAGAACTGTTCCTGTAGTTATACACCCACAAGAAATATATTTAAAACTAAAATGTAATTGAAAAAATACGGTTTAATTTATTTGGTTTTAAATGTGTTTTATATATATATATATATATATATATATATATATATATATATATATATATATATATATATGTATACATATAAATAAACACATTTTAATATATATATGTATATAAATACATTTATACATATCTAAATAATAATATTATTATTATGCTATTTATATATATATAAATATATAAACATATTTATATATATATAATAATAATATTATTACTCTCTATATAAATAAACACATTTATATATACATAAATTATACAATAATGTATATATATAACATATATATATATAAATTATTATATATATATTATATCATTAAATTATTATACTATATATATATATAATTAAAAGTATTTAAAACCAAATTAATTAATGTGATCATTTACAGTTATTCTTCCCTGTGAAACTGCAAGTTATTTTTAGTAGATGTTTTTCCAAAACGATCTCAATGTTGCGATTTATGTACATATTTTTTATCTGTACAGTCATTTCGTTATCGTAACACTTCCATCTGACGTGTGTTTGTGTGTGTGTGCGTGTCTACGAGTGTGTGTCTGTGTGTCGCTCTCGTAACATCTGCTGTTTGTGTCGTCATTAAACTGGTCAAGAATTTTCTTTTTTTTATATAACATAATTTAAATTAAACCTAAAATATTGCAGGTACATTTAACTTGTAATTTATATTTGTAAACTGCAGTATTAAAAATAAAAAAAATGCATTAATTAAACTAAATTGACACATTTAACCTACACTTTCCAGGTTTAACTTTCGGGTCACGGTTTAATATTATTTTAATAACAATGAGTGAAAGTTCATTCATGAAATAATGTTTTTTTAATCTGTCATTATATATAATATGATTATATTCGGGCCCTCTGACAGTATTCATCACTCTTTCTGGAGGAAGAAGAAGAGCATCAAGTCATTCTGGAAAATAAAGTTAAGCACTGAAACAGTCTGTGGTCACGAGTTATTATTTCAAAAATAACCTCCAAAAAAAAAAAAAAAAAATTATATATATATATATATATCCCTCCCTTCCACTAGGGGTGTGGGTCCTCTTTGCTCTGTCCTTTGTCTTTCAGGCTGTTCGTCAGCTGATGACCCACACTGCTCCACTGAAGCGTTTTTTTCTTTTGTTTAAACTAGTGTTATTTAAATAAATGTATTTCTCGTTTCTAACTTGTCTGTTCTCCCATCCATGGTGCAGTCTCTGACCTGGGTTGTAACTATCTTTCTATCTAGACTATATATAATATATAGATAGAAAGATAGTATTTAAATATATAAATGATCAATGACAAATCTTATTTATTTGTCTTCCAATATATAATGTATTTTAAAAACATTTATGGAGGTATGTTTTTTTTCTTTCATGGAGTTTTTTAAAATATGTTTCTATAGGTTTATACTATTATTATTATTATTATTATTATTATTATTATTTCATTCGTTTAATAAAACAAAATTAAATCAATTTTTATTTTTACTTTAAAAAAAAAAACGTTTGTCTCGGGGCTTTTACATCGAAAGGCAGCCGTTCACTTCCGGAGTTACGCGGGGTTTCCTGGTGTCACTTGACGCGACACGGGAAGACGGTCTCCATCATGACAACTTTAAACATACCGACGGTAGCCGTTGGGATCCGTGGCCGCCGGACGGCGATCATTTAAACTTAAACAACAAAACAAACAACATGTCCGTCTTGTTGTCGAGTCGCGCGCCGCCTGCGGTTCATGATTAAATCCTCTACGCGCGCTGCTCGGCCAGAGAAACATGGAGGCGCTGCTTTTGTTTACATCCACGATGGTTCCGGAGAGGCGCGTGAGCTAACCCGGCTAGCAGGCGTGTTTTTGGGGGAGGGCGTCTCCTTGAAGCCCGCTGCGTGAGGACCGAGGGGGTCGTCTGCCCCCCCCCAGACCCCCCTCCGCCAGGTGAGACCACCTGCTGTAAGGCATACACGTGTGCCACGAGTGGCTCGCGCACCGGCCTAGCTCCCGGTTACCTGTGGACAGGTGAGAGGGGCTCAATTAAAGACCTCATCCGGGTTCTAATCGGGACCCCGAGATGAATAGTGTGACATAAACATGTTATTAATAGTCGAGTATTTCTCACTAAATTAGTTCTGGTTGATGTTTCTCTTCCTGTTATAGCTGCACAACATATTGATTTTATTTATTTAAATATAATAAAGTTAGTAAAGCAATTAAAAATAAGCAGAATAAAATAATTGTATTTCCTGTAATAAGACATTATTTTGTGTCTTTAACTTTTTCTGTCTTTTAGTCATTTGTACATTTGTTTAAAATTGTCTTTTTTATAGTTTATATAAACTATACTTTGTTTTATTTTTAATCCGTCACTGTCGCACAAATTATTTCTGTGAATACTACATAATAATACACACCATACACAATAAATATGAGGACTAACTGATTTGTTTGAAAAAATATATGATTTAAAATAATAATGTTCTCTAAAAATGTGCAAAAAAGTGTGAACAAATTACAGCTCTCCAGAGGAAAATGTCTTTATTTTTTAACAAAATAAAAGTTAAGGATTAATTCTGATTATGAAAAAGCAGCAATTTATCAAATTTGAAAAGCAGAAACCAGAAAATTATTTAAATGTTTTGTGTGCAAAACTCTATCTTAGTAGTAATAAGCAGTAATATTGTAAAACAAGGCGAACGTCTCGGCTTTCAGCTCCTCCGTCGTGAGGATGAAAAGTCATGTGATGATTAAGTTCTGATCGATGGTAGAACGTGTTTTCTTCTCTGATGGACCTCCGCCGCGTGTGTTTCAGCGATGGCGGTCTCCCCTCAGGACGCGCCCCTCATGGCCATGGACCTGTCCACCGGCTTCTCGGCGAAGCCGCTGCCCCGCGACCACGGCGAGGCCCTGGACCTCGCCACGAAGCCCGAGTGGTTCCACCGCCGCCCGCCGCCGGGCTGCGGCGCCGCCGACCTCGGCTCCCCGTACCGCCCCAGAGACGCCTCCTCCTACGGCGCCCGCCGGCCGCGGGCGGAGCCGGGGAGGCGGAGCCGGGCCCCGAGTCGCTGGGCAACCGCTACATGAACTCCACGCTGGCGCCCGGGTTGGACCTGTGCCGCGACGGCGTCCACGGCGGCCTGTGGCACCCGGGCTTCTACGGGCCCGACCCGACGGGCGGCGAGGCGCCCGAAAGCAGCAGCGGCGGCGAGGAGAGCGACAGCGGCTCCGACGTCATCTTCCTGGTGTCCTCGACCGCCGGCTCCTTCCTCCAGGACGGCGTGCGGCGCGGCGTGGAGGAGGAGGAGGGCCGCCCTCGCTCGCCGAGTCCCGACTCGCTGTCGGCGGACGCCTCGGAGGGCGTGGCGGACATCCCCGTCCGCCACGCCCGGCCCGTGGTGCTCCTCTCCGACCTCGCCGCCGTCTACGCCAACGCCGCCGCGTCCCCGGTGAACATTTCGAGCGACGACGACGACGACAGCGACGTCATCGAGGTTTCTCCTCCTCTTCCTCCTCGGAGCCCGGCGAGAGAAACTCCTCCGCCGAGCGACGGCGAGAAGCGCCTCCGACGCCGGGAGGTCCGGCGGAGCAACAGGACCCGGAGGCCGGCGTCCGACACGCCGCCGGCCTCCTGCGGCGGCGGCAAAGCGTCCCGCCACAGCCTGAGGAGACGAGCGAAGAGCGACGCGGTCGGCATCTACAACGAGAGCGGAGACTCGGACGCCGTGATGGACTTCGCGGTGACGCTGTGCGGCTCGGACGAAGACGAGGAGGAGAAGGAGGAAGAGGAGGAGGAGGAGGAGGCGGCGGCCTCGAGGCCGGACGAGAACGAAAGGGTCGCCGGCAACTCGGAGGAGTCGGACGCCGGCGAGGAGTCGCCGCAGAGGAAGTCGCCCGAGCGGCGTCCGCCTGGCGGCAAAGTCTCGGACGCCAGCGGCGCGGCTCGGAAGCGGGCGGCGCCCGGCGGCCCCCGCGAGGCGCCGGGCGCTCGGACTAAACGGAGACGGAGCCGCGGCGCCAAAGCTCCGAAGCCGCGGGAGACGAAAACCAACAAAAAGCCGGCGGCGAGGCGGCGGCGGCGAGGAGGAGGAGGGCGCCAGCCGGCCGGGCCGTCCGCCGTGTTCGGGCCCCGGGAGCCGGAGATCACGCTCAAATACGCCAACGTGGCGAAGAGGAGGAGCAAGAAGGCGGCGGCGGCGGCGGCGTTCTGCCCCTTCGTTCACGCCAAGGAGACGACGTGCACCGTGGTGAACGACCAGGAGGAGGAGGAGGCGGTGCGGAGCGGCCGGCGGCGCCGCAGCCGGGCGGCGTTCGCCGTCGGTTCGTCCTCGACGACCTGCTACCGGCTGTGTCGCTACGCCGCGACGGCGAAGCGCCGCGCGCCAGCGTTTGTGCGGTCAGACGCCAACGCCAAGGCCTCGGGACCTCCACGGCCCGTACCGCCCCGCCAACCCGGCGCCGCCGCCCGTCAGCCGGCGCTCTGTGAACGCCTCGGAGGACGGCGACGGCGACGGGTCCGACTGCGGCGCCGCGTCCGGCGTCTCGCTGCCGGCGCCCGCTCGCCTGGACGAGGGCTGGATCCACGAGGACTGCGGCGTCTGGTCCGCCGGCGTCTTCCTGGTCCGGGGGAAGCTGTACGGGTTGGAGGAGGCGGCGCGCATCGCCCAGGAAACGGTGATTCAACAAATAGTGTTTTGCAGCAGAAATTATTTTATTATTATTATTTATTTTCAGATTTTATTTGTGATTGTGCGTCTACATTAAATAGATTTATCAGTATATATACATTTATATTCTGATATTTATAGGGATTCTACTAAGTTATAAAGTCTATTAAATATCATAAAATGGTCAAACTTTCTAAATGCTTATTACTTTATAAACTTCCTAAATGTATTTTTTTATATTTTATTTTATCCAGCTTTTTTTATGCCTGAAAAGAATTAACAGATAATTCTTCTATTTTTTTATTTTTTTCCTACTGCTAAAGAAATAGACAATTTGTGTTATTTCACTAAAATGCATTTATTATATATTTTTGAGATCCTGCGTCTCATAATTCTATTTTTCTATCAGAAATGTTCGTCGTGCCAACAAACTGGTGCGATTATGGGATGTTTCCAGAAGGCCTGTCCACGAAATTATCACTACAGATGTGCCATCCAGTCCGGTAACGATCACACGGGAGCCTGAACACGCGTGTGCATTTACACTTTTTAAATCTTATTCTGTGCGTCTGTTTTTCTTTCAGGCTGCGTGTTGAACGAGGAAAACTTCTCCATTAGATGTCCGGAGCATAAGGTCAGTGTGAACCTCCGTCAGGGAGCCGTGTGACCTCTAGGGGTCACGAGTGATTCATTACAGGTGTGAGGAGCTGTGTGACCTCTAGGGGTCACGAGTGATTCATTACAGGTGTGAGGAGCTGTGTGACCTCTAGGGGTCACGAGTGATTCATTACAGGTGTGAGGAGCTGTGTGACCTCTAGGGGTCACGAGTGATTCATTACAGGTGTGAGGAGCTGTGTGACCTCTAGGGGTCACTAGTGATTCATTACAGGTGTGAGGAGCCGTGTGACCTCTAGGGGTCACTAGTGATTCATTACAGGTGTGAGGAGCTGTGTGACCTCTAGGGGTCACTAGTGATTCATTACAGGTGTGAGGAGCTGTGTGACCTCTAGGGGTCACTAGTGATTCATTACAGGTGTTTATTTGTTTACATTTATTTGTTTGTTTGTCCTACAGAACAAACTGTTGACGGTGGTCACCAGGCAACACAAGAGATGACGTGAAAGACCTTCGGGGGGAACTGGAGGTTTGTGACATTTAAACAAAAGATTGTTTTATATTCCAATGTTATATGACTATATTATAAATTAATTAATTAATTCGTCTCTTGTTCTTTTTAGAACATTATTGACCTTTTTTTAGTCTTTACAACCCCTTTAAGGATCGTTAGTGGAGTGAGCTTCAATAACTTTTACTTAACTTATTTTATTAATTTTTTCAGACCAAAACAAACAAAAATATTCAAATGTATTCTTTTAATGTCAATTTAATGTCTATGTTGTTGTTGTTCTTCCAGAATGATCCTCAGATCTCCTCGGCTGGTTTAAACAAAAAAGAAAAAACACAAATGAATTTCACATCAAAGACGGATCAATCGTGTGTGTGTGTGTGTGTGTGTGTGTGTGTGTGTGTGTGTGTGTGTGTGTGTGTGTGTGTGTGTGTGTGTGTGTGTGTGTGTGTGTGTGTGTGTGTGTGTGTGTGTGTGTGTGTGTGTGTGTGTGTGTGTGTGTGTGTGTGTGTGTGTGTGTGTGTGTGTGTGTGTGTGTGTGTGTGTGTGTGTGTGTGTGTTCCTCCATCCACAAACACACTTGTTTAAATGAGCTTCATTTATTCTTTTATAAGAGTCCCCTCCTCTTCTTTTCAGTCATCACAAAAACCCGTATTTATGTTCATAAAGCTGCAGCCACCGGCCACTATGCACTTTATCGGTTGTTATTTTGTACGCGTATTATTTAAGTTTTAAGACCATGAACTGGACATTGAAGTTATTTGAAGCACATTTTGTTTCCGGGGGAATTTTTTGATTGAAACGTGAAAGAAAAAGCAGAAGTGTCTCGTAAACGGCAGCGTTCAATGTCCCGTGGTCGAGTCGGTGAAGTTCTGATTGTTTTGTTTATTTTAAAGGGCCAGTTCAATTAAATCACCAAGAAAACTATTTTAATTGTGATTTTAATTGAAAAGAATTCCAGCTTCTTGCGGTTGAAGATTTGTTCCAGTCTAGTTTTATTATTATTTATTGATCGTAAACAAAACAAACTATTAGACTATTAATTAGATTTATAAAAAATCAACAAATGTAGGAAACTATTTGTGATTGTGTTGAATTGATCCTTTTATTCTAAATATTTATTTCTGAGCCACGTGGAGCTAAAACCGCCTTCTGCAGCTTTACCTTCCCCATATATATTTATTTATATAATTATAAATATATATATATATATAATTATATTTACATGTGTAATTATATATATATATATTTTTACATTTGTATTTATATATAATTAAATGTATATTTATTTATATAATTATATATAAATTATTAAAGGTTGTAAGAACGGACGCGGTTTTGTTTTTTATTGTTTGAGGAATGAAAAAGATAATTCATGTTCTTTAATAAAAGTCAGTAAAACTGAACTCTGTCTCTCTCTCTTCAAATAGAAAAACATATTTTATAAACTCAGATTCATGCTGTTTTTTTTGGGTATGTGTTTTATGTAAGTTTAGAACAAAATGTTTTATGGGCAAATATCCTCTAATTCAGATGTTTTGTTCATTAGTATATATATACATTAGTATATATATATATATATATATATATATATATATATATATATATATATATATATATATATATATATATATATATATATAGTGTGTGTTCCTGTGGTCGACAGATTGGTTTTGTACTTTCTACATTAGAGCTGAAGAAAAATTATTTATCGTTGACATTTTGCTTTTTAATAGAAATATATTTGCTAGGATTTCAGTGAAATATACATTAATTCATTTTTTATTCTTTATGTTCAGTGTCTCTTACCTTAACAGGTAATTGTCAGTTTCATGGGGGCGGGGCTAGAGGAGTAAAGAGCCAATTACCACTCACAGGCCACTAGGGGGCGTTTCCAGCTCATATCCGATTGGTTGAGGCATCAAAAGGTGAAAAAAAGACATTTTTCAGTCAAATAATTAACAGTCTGTTTATTTTATTTTTTTTATGGGAAATCACAACATGACAAATATTAAAAGAACAATGTGGGTTTGTGATAAAACAAATAATAAATATATGCATCTGCTATAAATAAATAATTTAACTACATAAACAAAAACACTTTACAGGAACATGTCTACCAAACACGACGCTGCCCTCGACTCTTTCTAAAGCCTTTCCGTTATTTGCTGGACTTTCCAAACATATTGCTTCATTGTTCTGGACATTGTTGTCCAGTGAGGTCAACACGAGGCGCGTGACCGGGGGTCGATCCCGACGCTCGGGCGCAACACTCTTCTTCTTTTTAATATTTCTTCCTCATCTTTGGAGGGATTTTATTTCCGGTCTCACTCAGGTGTAACGCGCGCGCGCACGCCGCCTACACGCAGATCTCGATGGGCGTGGCCACCAGGAGGCGCCCCCTCTCGTTGTTCTCCCGGTTGACGCGCTCGTAGCCGCCGGTGGAGGCCGGCGAACTGTTCGCGGAGGAGTAGTGCGTTTCCATCGCCACGCTCCCCTTCGCCGTCGCCGCGGGCGACAAGCTCTGCCGCTTCAGCCTGTCCGCCAACGCGTCCTCCTCCGATGATGAAGAGGAGGCGGAGGAGGTGATGTCCAGCGGAGGCGCGCTGTTCGCCGCACCGCCGCCGGCGCTCGCGTTCCCGTTCTCCGTGTCCAACATCCAGCACAGGTTGAAGTAGCTGAAGACCTCCTTGACGGAGCAGCGGCGCTCCTGCTCGACGCAGAGGAGCCTGCGGAACATGCGCATCGCCTCGTCGGTGAAGCGGCGCCACTGCGACGGCATGGCGGCGGCGGCGGCGCGGCGGCTGCGGCACTGCCAGCGCACAAACTCCTCGTAGAAGTTGTCGTCGGGCATGGCCTTCTCCCACGGGAAGTTGCCGGTCAGCATGCAGAAGAGCAGCACGCCGAACGCCCACACGTCCGTGCTGTAGTCCACGCGGAAGCCCTCGTGCCGCGCGGCGTCGCACAGCTCCGGCGCGGTGTACGGGATCGTGCCGCTCACGCGCTTCACGGGGGAGCCGGCGCGCCGCGTCATGCCGAAGTCGGACAGCTTGACGCGGCGGCACTCCTTGTCGAACAGGAGGATGTTCTCGGGCTTGATGTCCCGGTGGACCAGCTTCTTGCAGTGCAGGTAGTCCAGCGCGAGCGCCACCTGGTGGACGCAGCGCTTCGCCACCGGCTCAGGTAAACCCACCTGGAGGGGAGGGGGGAGGGGGGAGGGGGAGACGGACAAGGAGACCCCATCAGCTCAAGAACAACTGAGCACGCGGTTTACATTTACCATTAGTATACACTCACACATGTTAAAATATATATAAAATATATTTAATGTATATAATATATATATATACACACATTTTTTAAAGTATATATATATATACATACATACATATATATATTTAAATATATATATTTATGTATATACATTGAAATATAAATATTAAATATAAGTTTAAATATATATATACATATATTTTTAAAAGAAAAATATATATATACACAGATAAATATACATATATATATATATATATATATTTATAGATGTGGAGTAGAGCCAGTGAAATGTTTGTGGCTGCAGGTTTAAATACGTTATGAGCTATTTAAAAAATATCTTATGTATAAATGTATCTGCCGGGTTAATGACTCAGAAAATGAGATAATCATGTTTTTATTAGACAAAGATTATTTCTACGCGCTACCAGCTTTCTATGAGTCATTCGTAGGTCTATGCATTTTAAATTAATTGTTTTCTATTTAATGTTTTGTACCATTTGAAAAAAGTTTAATTGATTATGTCTGAAGTAGACCCTGATAGATCCTAATTTATTATAAATATGACAAATTAGCCACAAACAGTTCCTGTTCTCCTAAACCTTAAAAACAAACATGGCGGCCTGGGGTCCTCTCACCTGCGGCGGGATGATGTCGAACAGATCCCCGGCCAGCGCGTACTCCTGAGCGAAGACGTAGTACTCGTCCGTCTCGAAGGCGATGCCGTACATGTTGATGATGAAGGGGCAGGGCGACAGGTACAGGGACACGCTGTACTCACGCAGGAAGCTGCGCAGCTTCGTGCTCTTCTTCCTCAGGAACTTCAGCGCCATCTTTGTGCCTGAAGGAAATAAAATAAAAATTGTGTTGAGTTTTTTATTTTTATATATATATATATATATATATACACACACACATATATAAATAAATATACATATGTAAATATATGTATATATATATATATATATATATATATATAAATAAATGTGTACATATATATATATATTTCTAAAAATATATATATATATAATTTATTTTCTCAACATATCAAAGTGATTTATTTCACGGCCGCCTAATTGCCTGAATGAAACTTAATTAAAAATATAAAAATGTGATTAATAATTAAAATCTGAATGAATCGCTGCCGTCTCTTAAATCCTCTCGTTTTGACATCCTTCACTTAAATGTACTAATACCACACTGTGAAACTTTAAATGTGTCAGTATAGTTGTTCTTTCACCAACTTATATTCTTGTAAAGCGAGCGTCACAGAAGTATTTAAACTCGAGGCGTACCTCGGATCTTGTGGACGACCAGGTCCACCTTGCCGTAGGTTCCCTTCCCGAGCTCGCCCACCACCTCGTAGTATTTGTTGATGTCCAGCTTCTCCAGGTTCTGGGCGGCGATCAGCTGGAGCTCCTCCAGGATGTCGATGGAGGCGCCGCGGGCGCCGCGCGGTGAGGAGCTCATCGCGGCGGAGGGGCGGAGCCGGGGGGGCGAGGGGGGGGCTGGTCTGGAGACGGTGATCCTGAGGGGCGGGAGGAGCAGGAAGGAGGTGACGCTCATTGTATTGCATGCGCACATTGTATTGCATGTGCACATTGTATTATACATGCATATTGTACACATTGTATTGCATGTACACATTGTATTATACATGCATATTGTACACATTGTATTGCATGTACACATTGTATTATACATGCATATTGTACACATTGTATTGCATGTACACATTGTATTATACATGCACATTGTACACATTGTATTGCATGTGCACATTGTATTGCATGTTTACATTGTATTATACATGCACATTGTACACATTGTATTTTAGGTGCTCATTGTACTGCAGGTTGAGGAAGAACAAAAAGCCGAACCGCGGAGCTATTTGTGGAGCCGATCTCCTGAAAGTCTAATTCGGCTCCTTCGCACCGGCTGGCTTCCAGATCTCAGCAAACCTGTCTCACCCTCCTGCTTCTGCCCGTCTGTCTGCTTCCACATGCTAATGAGGCGGGAACGAGGCGATGGAGGCGGGAACGCGGCGATGGATATAAGATCACACAAGTACAATATCTGCCTCTAAGATTTAGTTCAATAGAAAGTTAAAAACATAATAATACTTTGACTTTATAGGACCTGAACATTTTACTTTAAGCAACAAATAAAGAAAGATCACATTCCTCGTCCAATTGTGGTCATATTTAACAAATATTCTTCACGCCTGATGAGATGTGACGCGTTTTTACGTAACATAACGCAATCAATACTTTTGAGGCGCATTGATTTAAACCGTCTTCACATACATCGATCGCACCGAGAGGGAAAACAACGCACGCATCGTTTAGAATGATGGACAGCGGCTCAGAAGTCGCCTTGCAGACTCAGAGGAGGGTTTAGGAAACGTTCCGGACTTCAACGGCGCCGAGCCGATAAAAACGACGAGTCGGCAGAACCCGAAGGAGCCGGCTGTCCGTCAGCATCCGGCTGACAAGGTCAGGAAAACAAACGGACAGCGGACAGACAAACAATTCACAACAACAACAACAACGTCCAGTTCGTCTTCCACATGGAACTCGACAGACGGTTTCTTTGTTCTTTTTTCACACGTCCTCTGAAGATACAGGAGCAGCTTCAACTGGTTCTCACAGGTTTGTTCCCACGCAGGCAACGAGCCTCGCGATGCGGCTCAGAGGAACTTCTGACGGCGCACAACAAGTCCGCCTCAGTTCACCCGTCTTTACTGGACGGGCATTTTACATGTGTGCATTAAAACCAGTAGAAATATATAAACATCGGACCACGGCTCTGTGCTGGAGACCTTTCACTCCTCATCCTGCAGCAGCCATGCCGGCTTTGGATTGCAAAAGAAAAGTTGTTCTTTTACAGTTTGTCCACTGTAAAAACAACCAGAGAACAGTTTAACTTTGGCAAATGCAATTTATTGAAAATATATATTTTTTCAATTTGTTTAAAATATCTAATTATTTTCTAATTATCAATTTTTTTGAGTAATGTACAAATCACTATAGAATTATACTATGTATATATATAAAAAAAATATTAAAGGTTGTAAGAAGAGACGCGTTTTGTTTTTTATTGTTTCAGGAATGAAAAAGATAATTCATGTTCTTTAACAAAAGTCAGTAAACTGAACTCTTTCTCTCTCTTGAAATGAATAAATAGATTCATAAACTCAGATTCATACTGTGTTTTTTTTTTTACACTTGTTTTCTGAACAAAATGTTCTTGCAGCTGCAAGAAATGTGTCCGAGTTCTTTGGGCAAATATCCAAATATCCTCTTTAATGCAGATGAGTTATTCATTGTGTGTGTGTGTGTGTGTGTGTGTGTGTGTGTGTGTGTGTGTGTGTGTGTGTGTGTGTGTGTGTGTGTGTGTGTGTGTGTGTGTGTGTGTGTGTGTGTGTGTGTGTGTGTGTGTGTGTGTGTGTGTGTGTGTGTGTGTGTGTGTGTATTTATATGTATTTATGGTCCTGTGGTCCCAGCTGCATCTTGGTCACAGTTACATTAATAAAGTGCTACATTATTTAATCATGTTAGGGCTCGGTTAAAAGTTAAAAGAATTAAGTTGGCATATTTTTTCTTTTGGAGTAAATGTAATAATTCACGAGATAAAAATAAAAATGCTCAACAACGATTTGACATCGACAAATTCCACCCCAAAAATGATTCAACCCTCATTTCATCCACATCTGATGCAATATGTCAACATGTTTCTGAGATATCCCGCTATCCCATTGACACACAAACAAACAAACAAACAAACAAACAAACAAACAAACAAACAAACAGGGCTGAACATGAACCCCCGTTGACACATTTCATCCACAATCTTTCGGCGTTGACGGAAGCGAACGGCCCCGAGTGCCACGTGGATGCAGCGCGGCGATGACATCATCACGACTGCTTCGGCTTCAATGTTTAAAAAAGTATATAACAGGGAGAAGAGGTTTGATGGATGACCTTTGACCTCTGCTATGAAGTGGATGAGAGACCCTCTCCATCTAATCAAATGAGGACTTGTGTCTGAAAATGGAACAAAATAAAAGCTTCCCTTTAAAAATGATGAAGACTGCTTTATTGTATGTTGCTCCAAAAAAAGGAAAATAAGGTTTCTACATGATTATCATGACCTTTTTTATTTTTTTATTCCTAACCCACGAGCGAAGCCTTCAAAGGGATTCAGTAGCTTTCAGAGTCCATCCATCGGTTCTGATCTCTTCATCTTTTATTCACCAAGTCGGCTGCTTTTGCTTTTTCTTGCATGTTCATTAAAGAACAAAAATGAAAATTAGAATTTTTTTAAATACGCGTAGAGACACGCGTTCCATTTTCAGGTTTATCCACAAAGGCGAAGCTGCACAATCAAATCTGGAGCGTCTCCACCTTTTCCAGGCTTCCCTCTCTGGTCCCAGTCTCTGCAGGACTTCAGGTCTGGTCCCAGTCTCTGCAGGACTTCAGGTCTGGTCCCAGTCTCTGCAGGACTTCAGGTCTGGTCCCAGTCTCTGCAGGACTTCAGGTCTCCTCTTATGTGTAAAATGTCACTCTCCGATTCTGAGATGACAGAACCAGGGAGAATATTTCTGCACCACGAGCAGCTCCATCTTCTTTCCTCTCTTCCTCTCTTCCTCTCTTCCCCTCTTCCTCTCTTCCCCACTTCCTCGCTCCCGCTTTCCTCGCTTTGCGGCTCGGGCCGTCGGCTCCCACCGCACATCAAAGCGAGGCTTAAACCGGCATCTACGAGCACACTGGGGCTTTTGTGGCTGCACGCTCGGCGGCACATCACCGGCCGCCTTTAATGCCAACCCCCCCCCCCCCAGTGGGAAAGGTACCGCCCTTTCTCTGCTTTAATCTCTTCTTTTTCTTCTCCTTCATCGTTCCTCCTCTTCTCTGAACGTGTGATCCTCTGCAAGGTGACGGTGTGTACGCAAAAAAAAAAAGAAGAGACCCGGGACGGTCCATGGATAAAAACATTGAGCTCCGAGTCTTGTGAATTATTTTGTATTTTTATTATTATCTCTTTCTGACTGAAGACATCAGATCTGTGGCGACGCTGTTCAATTAGAAGATTCACGGGAGGGAAATTAAACCATCCGTCGCTGTCGGTGTGCGGCGTATAAAAACAGCCGGGTGCAATATGCAGCATCACCACTAGATGTCACTAGATCCCCGCACAGGCTCACTTACGCCGGAGATATTTTAACATGTGAAATCTGGAATTCTTTTACACTACACTGTAAATTAACCTGTATTTTCAGAGCGAGTTACACCACGTCATCATTCGTAAATCGGTAGCAAATCCGGGAATCCGGGAATCGAACCAACGACTCCTCGGATAAGTGGGCGACCTGCTGCGCCACGGCGACTTCTTGTGGAGCGCTCCAGTAAAAACGTGTATGTAGGACCAGTATGTGGAACAATGACGTCAACGGTGGTCGTCGTTTGAAATCAGGAGGATGCAATATGAAACTTCACCACTAGAGGGCACTAGATCCTCCACACGTGCTTCTTTATAACATGTTAGAATCGTGGAAATCTGGATTTTTCGACACCGCCTCGAGTTCTCCGGTAAATTTACGTGCATTTTCAGAGGGTCCCGTAAAAACGCGTACGTAGGCCGACTGCGTGGAACAAGGACGTCAACGGCTGTCTTCACAAATACGAGTTTAAAAGAAAGAAAAGATCCAATCGAAGCATTATAAAAAAGGTCTTCAGGCAATTAGTTCTACTTCTATGGACACTTAATTTAACGTACGGGAGGCCACGCCCACAACAGACTCTTATTCACGTTATCCATTAGGCGGCTGTTCGAGCGGGAACCCGACGCGACATTCAAAGGTTGTGTTGCATTCAAATAAAAGACCAAAGGTCAAAGGCGGCAAAGCTGACGACGAAATAGATCGTTAACGATTAAATCCACCGACTGTTCTTCCTCAATTGATTAAAACTGCAAGACCTTCATTTGAGCATTCTGAACATTATTGTGACTTGTTGTGCTTCAAAAACACCTAAAAGGATTAAGTGAGTATTAAATTGTGCAATAGTAGATCATATTTATGCCAATCAGATAACGGATTGATGGACTCATCTTTTCGGATATATGAGACCAGACGCCAAAATCTCTGCCGCCCAGTTTGAGGGATCAAAACGCTTTTTGATGCCATTTCAACTCCCAGGACAACACAGAGTTCCTATTAATACAAAATAATTAAAATAGATAATAATGAAGGTGTTGAGCACCCACAGCGTCTCATCGAGGCCGAAGCTGATGTCAGTGTCATTGTTTACAGTCTGGGGGGGGGGGGGGGGGGGGGGGGGGGCATGAGAAGCTGCAGCACAAAGACATCATGAACCAGCTCTGCAGACACAAAGCAGCGCAATCGATGCACACGCAAAGACACGTATGCGCGTGCACGTGAGCACGTTTGCAAATGAATAACGTGATCAATAAAATGTTTTTAAAATCCCGAATACAGTGACGTACAGATTAGTGAGAAGGAGGCTGACAGCAGCTCCATTGTTCTGCTCAGCCCCACGGGCTCTGACTTTCACGTTATAAATTATTTTAAATGCGATTCATAATTTAAATAAATCAGATTTAAAACAGATGAATTAACAACGGAGGCGCGTGCATGCTTTGCAGCACAACGACGTGACCAACCCCAATCCGAGAATCAATGCGTGATAATAATATAAATAAAACACATTTAAAGACACAACCGAGCCTTTAATTAGCAGTTATCTGATCTTACCTTTCACAATATGCTGCATGCAACCTGTCAATCCGCCCAGACACCTGCGTGTTTCAGAGGAGAGGACGCCGAGGCTTCGTTTCTTCGTCTTCTCCTCCTTCTTCTCCTTCTCCTTCTTCTTCTCCTCCTTCCCGACCTCCGCTCGTCTGCCCCGCCGCTGTCGGTCGCCGTCTCCCCGCTGCCGGTTGTCCCTCGAGCCGCTCCGTCTCTCTATTGTCTCCGCTGCTTCGTCTTCTCCTCCTGCGGGCGAGGCCCCGCCCACCCACCGCCGACAGCCAATCAGAGCGCAGAGCGGCGGTGCGCTCCTCTGCGACGGTGTTGCATTCATGTAACGTAGGAATTTAATTATTTTTAATCTACAGCCGGGTGAGATGAGATAAAACAAGACAAGATACACATATAAGATAAGATAAAGTAAGGTAAGATTAAATAGGATAAGACAATATATAAAATAAGAAGAATTAATGTAAGATAAAGTCAAATAAAATAAGACCAGATAAGACCCAATTGCGACAAGATAAAATGCGATAATATAATATAAAATAAGACAAGACATTAAAAGACAAATTAAGTTAAGTTCAGATCATTTAAAAATGTTTACCCAGATGGAAATTGTTGTGCAGCAGTTGCAAAGAAAAGTAAGAAAGAGTAAAATTCAAAATATACACAACACCAAAAATATAAACAAAATTCAAAATATCCCTAATTGGTTCTTGATGAGGTAAAGTTTCACGTTATTTTTATATATTTGAACAGAGAAGAAAAACAGAGAAGCAGTCTGTGGCAATACAAGTCAAAGATCTCTCTTTTGTTAAGATAAATAATAATAAAATAACATAATCCTTTATTTTTAGGAGCAAAGTATAAACAATTTAATGAAATACAAGCGCAATAAATAATCAAACAGCAGCGGTAAATAATATAAGTAAACCGTAAAAAAAAAAAAAAATTGAAATAAAATATATAATCAGATTGAGTGAATTGAGTTTGAAGACATGGTCACCTTTGGGGGATTTTAGAGCTCTTCATGCCTTAAAAAAAAGTTTAAATGAGACGATTAAACGTCCTCACAGGACAACGAGTCCTCCTAACTCAGCGCTGGAGACGGGAAGTCATGTGACCGCGGTGCAGTTCCTTTATAGCCTTTAAAGTCTGTTTATTCTTGAATAACAAAATGTGTAAGTATTATAAACGTTTGTATCTTCTGTAATAATCCAAAATCCAATTAAAAAATATGTTGGCCTTTTTGTGTAGAAACTTCCCATTGACCTAAATCATCTTTCCTGTAGCACTCTATTGACTGAGTACCATTAAAAGCAGGTAAATGATGGATTAATATGAGAATAATACGTAAGGATATAGGTTTATTTCTCTGAGGATATGTAGGATAAGGAAGTGTTATAACAAATAAATGTTAAATTTATGGATTCTGTTACTGACTGCAAATATTTCCTAAATGCTTTTGCTCTGAAAATCCATCAAGGAGTATTTAAATAAATATTGTGGTGTTTTTTTGTGGTGTTTTTTGTAATAATTCCCAGGTCCTCGAATGCAGCACAGGGACAGGCAGAAATCAAAGCACAACATGTTCTGGATGAATCTGTGACGTTCACATCTGAATCAATAGTCCCTTTTTGCAGTGAGTGAGTGAAAGGTGCTGAGTCAAAAGAGCTCATGCAAAGAGATCGTTATTGGTGTATTGATTATGTATCTGTGAAGCTAATGATCACCGGGATCAGCCGAAGGCTTGGGGCTCTGTCGCCGTGGTACGGAGGGTAAATAAGAACTTCTTTTGATATTATTGTTTAATTAAATCCAATGAATGCAAAGAGAAATCTGTCGGATCATTGAAAGAAATACGACTTTTGCATCATTTGTTGTGATATATTAAATAGTTTGACCTACTTGTGTCTCTGTTTGGATCAAATTTATTATTTGATTATTTTAAAGTGCAAATAAGCCCCCAAAACAATTTGTCATACTCACTGATATCAGAAAAGCGTCTTTAAGGTTTTCCGTGTTCCCATTATTTATTTTTTCTCTGAATCAGTTCCTAAATGTTCCTTAAAGGAGCTGTGCCTAGGATTCAGTGCCATCTAGTGGTAAAGTTGCAGATTGCCTCTCACTGCTCCTTTTTCATTATTAACTAATAAAACAATGTGTCCATGTTTCTAAAGCATTTACACATCTG
>CM070091.1:18128876-18228876 GCA_036178185.1 Liparis tanakae | reverse complement strand
TTTGTGATTTTACATCTGGAGCAACAATACATTTAAAACATATTATTATTTGCAATTCTTTATTTATACTGTAGAACAGTGGTTCCCAAACTTTTTCTGTCAAGACCCCCTTTGATGATATAGGAACATTGGACGACCCCCCCCCCCCCCCCCGCAACCCGACCCCAAATTTCTCTTGTTTTTTAATGAATTGCATTATAATGAATGAACTGTATAAAATATTTGTATTTCTTTCTAAAATAAGTACATATCACTTCACAGTTTATTCTTCAGTTTGTTTAACTGAGAAAAAATAGCAATAATAAAATATATATAAAATAAAAAATATATAAAATAATTTGTAAATACAATTACCCCCCACTTTGGGAACGACTGCATTAAAGCAAAATGGGAAAAGGAATATGGGATAGATATTTCTGAGGAAGAATGGACATTAATATGGGGGTACCAATGGAAATGTACCAGTTCAATGAGCTGGCGAGAGTTTAACTGGAAAAATTACACAAGATATTTCATTACACCATCTCAGACATCTCACTATAGCGATACCACTCCTGAATGCTGGAGAACATGTGGACACCAAAGCACAAACCATTATCACATCTTCTGGGACTGTCCCATCATTAAACACTTCTGGAAGGCGGTACACAATACTTTACAGGACATCTTTCGAGGACATCCCTTTGGACTTTAAGATTCTGTACCTTGGAAATTTACCTCAGAGTTGGCCGAAAGGGGACAGACTCTTGATTAATGCATTGCTGGTGGCCAGCAAAAAGTCTGTTACTAGAAAATGGTTACTACCAGTGTCCTACAATTACATCTTGGAGAGACATCGTAACGGATATCTACAGAATGGAGCAGATCACAGCTCATGTCAATCAAAGAACAGAACATTTCTTAAACACTGGCAAAAGTGGTGCAACTATGTCACAGATAAATGGCCTGACTGTATTTCTTTACTCTATGGAAAATGATTTCTCCCTACTTTATTTATTATTATTATTAGTTTTATTACTATGGTATTGTTTCTTTATTTATGTATGTATATATGTGTTTTTTTTCTTCTTTATTTATTCTCTTTTTTTGGCCTGTACTTCTCTATGTACAAAGAATCTGAAAAATTGAAATATGTGTATGTGAGATTTTGAACACTAATAGAATACAAAAAAAAAAAAAAAAAGCTGCTCAGCCATTGGTCCACTGAAAGATGCTCAGCCATTGGTCCTCTGAAATCTGCTCAGCCATTGGTCCACTGGAAGCTGCTCAGCCATTGGTCCACTGAAAGCTGCTCAGCCATTGGTTCATTGAAAGCTGCTCAGCCATTGGTCCACTGAAAGCTGCTCAGCCATTGGTTCATTGAAAGCTGCTCAGCCATTGGTCCACTGAAAGCTGCTCAGCCATTGGTTCATTGAAAGCTGCTCAGCCATTGGTCCACTGAAAGCTGCTCAGCCATTGGTCCACTGAAAGCTGCTCAGCCATTGGTCCACTGAAAGAAAAAAATAGCAATAATAAAATATATATAAAATAAAAAATATATAAAATAATGTGTAAATACAATTAACTTAATTTCAAACAAAGTGCAAACAACATATACTGTATTTCCCCACATTGAACAGCAGGTTTTCTCAAATAATAAAATAACACAATTATGAACAAGGTGTGCAGGTCTACATGGTACATTTTATTTTGTGATCATATTCCTATGTATATTCCTATTCATATATATCAGTGACTGGTGTGGGCTTGCTTTGCTTTACAGATGTTGTCAAAGCGGGGTTGCTGGTTGGAGATAGCTACTCTCAGTTCATTTAGACCAGGGGTGCTCAATACGTCGATCGCGGCGACCTGCCAGTCGATCGCGGCGTAGTGTTGGTAGATCGCATCACATCACAAATCACAGAAAAATAAATGTGCCCGCCCCCGAGTAACTTCCTCTATAGCGCCAGATTACAGCAGAAGTCATTTCTGTCACTCCGTGTCGCGTTAACAGTCCTCCGCTGCATGGTCTCGCTCATAAAGCTTCGCTGGCTTGCGCGCGCATCGTCGGGGCGGAGCAGAGAAAAAGTCACTAGCACCCCCCGTCGATCGTCTTGACTTGGTCACATTATAAGTAGCTCGCATGCTGAAAAAGTGTGACCACCCCTGATTTAGACCAGTCACAAATCTGTCCATCTTTGTACATACTTCCTTCTCTTATCTTTATCTTTCTCTGTCGCTCCGTATCTTTCTCGCTCTGTGTCGCTGTGTGTCTCTCTCTCCCTCGCGCTCTCTCGCTCTCTCGCTCTCTCGCTCTCGCTGGTTCTGCCAGTCGGTCTGTGACATGAGCCGCTCTGGTGGCGTGGTTGGAACACAGTGCATGTCACGTCGGTTATTTTATATTGTTTTACCAGTGTATGTGTGCGTCTGTGTGTGTGGGTTGGTGATGAAGCCGCGACCCCCCCCTGTAGTACCACCGCGCCCCCCCTAGGGGTCGCGACCCCCACTTTGGGAACCACTGCTGTAGAAGAAGATGAGCTTCGTCACATCCTCCTGTCTTCTCGTCTTCCTCCAACAGAGGGCGCCACACATCATGTTCACCACTTCGTTTGACGTAGTGTGTCAGAGCAGTAAGTGTTAAGTCTGTTGATTATGTTCTGCATCAATCAATTGATTGGTTCATTAAAAATAAAAATAAAACACTTTTGGATAGTATATTTATAACAAAAGATGCTTTTTATGATCTCTTTTTTTCTTCTTCTATATGTTTTGTGTCCAACATTTTTCCGTTTGTAAAGTAACTAAACTAAACGTACAGTTCGTCCCACTGCGATGTCGTGGAGCAGAAGTATAACTTGGTAAGAAAAGAACAAATATATATAGAATTCATAAAAAAACCTTCCAGATTGACACTAAATTGTAAGACAGTTGAGACCGATAAGATTACTGAAACACGGGACTTTGAGATTCTTGTAATTCAGTATTTTCATCTCATACCCTCAAATCTTTGAACTCAAACCATCCAAAAGAATATAATTACTTTTTTTCTTATTGACGTTTAAGATTTTGAATACTTTTGCTTTTAACTACATCTCACTAATACAACTTAAACTTTGATTATACTAACGGTGTCTTTGTGCTGCTTAAATAAATACAAATACTTCTTCCAGCAGTCCTCATTAGAGTTAGTTTGTTTAGAGCCCAAAATACATCAAGTCCTGTTCTTACATTTCATGCTGCATGAGTGCACAGTGGGGAGGGGGAGGGGGAGTGTGTGTCCCCCCCCCCCTGTTCTCCACATACCAGAAGCACACCTGTGGTTCTGCATTTGGTTTGTTAGAACCTTGAAATCCACTTTGAAGTGATCCGCCTGTTGCAGCAGCATAAATATGCATGAGGGGATTTTTTTATTAAGAGCAAAGATAAAAAGAGGACTTTAGTTTTGTGTTTCTCTCTGAGGAAGTGCGTCGTCAGAAACATGCAGAAGAAGAAAGAAAGTGAATAGTTGACTGAATTCATTCGTCTGTTTCAGAAGTTTTGAAACTCGGCATATTCAATATATTCAAATATATACGCCTCAGTATTATTCCTTCACAACTATCAAAGTTAGTTTCGTTACTTTATTATAATTATTAATTGTTTGGAAAACTATTGATACTATTGATACAAATACTAATGTAATGTAATGTAAATACTTGTAATCACATTTCTGTGGGGAAATATTCATTAACTTAAATTCTTGTCTTACACAAGTATTAAACTTAAGTATATTTGTGCCTTACTGGCATTGAGTTGTAGTTTTACTACAATTACATCTACTATTTTGACAGCTATAGTTACTTATTGTACTATATTGTATATACAATTACGAAAATCTGATAAATTATGAATTTTTTAGAATTGTAAATAAAGATTATGTATACTGTGTATAAAAAAGGAGAATAAAACTAATACACTGCAAAAATTCAGCCTAAAAAACAAGGAAAAAAGGTAATAAAATGAGGGAATATTACTTGAAATAAGCCAAATTATTATCTGCCAACAGAACAGGAAAATTTGACTTGCCAAGAGTTCTTAAAACAAGTGAAAGCTCCAACATTAAAACCTTGTAAGAACAAATATCTTGTCAGTCAAAAAACAAGCATAGATTGCCTTAATTTGAGATATTTCATTTTACTTAGATTTAAATTTTTGCAGTGTATCTTTGCCCATTTTAATATTTCCCAGTCACATTGTTCTGTGGGAGTTGCAGTTGAAGCAGTTTGAATACAGACCGATATGAGCAGCTGCAATGTGAGTCGTCTCAGCTTAAGAAACAATTAAAGTAGTTAAACTCTTTTCCATGATGGTGGTTCATCCTACTTTCATTAATCGGTGAGTCAAACTCTCTCAGACTCGGAGGAATCTTTACTGGCGTTTACCGTCGTCTACAGACGGGATTTCCTGTCTGTGTCTGAGGGAGGGGCTTGATCTCCGGACCCCCCCCCCCCCCCCACACACACACACAGGTTTTTCAGCACTGACACGTTGACTCTGGACCGTAGGAAGTTGGGCACGCCGGTGAGAACACTCACTCCTGCCGTGTTAAAGTGGTCGCCATGGTTTCGTTTCCTGCCTCCATTGTTCGAGACGAGCAGGAAGGATGAGCCATGGCACAACCATCACGGCGCTGTCCTCTTTCCCTGGTATCTGTTGGGTGGAGCAGGAATAATCCGGTATCTCTACGTCAAACGGGGGTCTGGAGACCCTCAAGTGGTTCAACAACAGAGTTAGCAACAGAATATTCAATTCAACTCAATTCAGTTTATTTGTAAAGCCCAATTTCATAAATTACTATTTTTTCTCGAAGTGCTTTACAACCCGTACACATAGACATCCTGGTCTTTGACCTTTGACCTCACAACGGATCAGGAACAACTCCCAAACAACCCTTCAGGGGGGAAAATAGGGAAGAAATATAATCCGACCTGCGAATAAACAAATGGTTATCTAAAAGTAGTGAATAATATCTATTTGTTTTTTCATTACTTTTACATAACTAATAGTTAGCTAAATGTAATGGATAAAAAAACTGTTATCTAAAAGTAATGTACAAACAATTATTTAGCTTTGAGGCCTTCAAAAGTTAAATTAGAGAACTTAAATAAGAAAAATAAAGAAATCCTCATGTCGAGGAAACATTCAGACCGAAGAGTTATTTGTGAGCCGTCAGCAGTAAATCACTTCCTGTGACTGAAGATGTGACCTCGACAGCCACTCCAACGGAGACGACCTCAACGCGACCTCTACACACGGGTTGTTGCCATCGTTGTTTTTATGTGTGTGTCAGTACCACCAGCTTACAGTATATTTAGGGGCTTTGTTTAAAATGTCAATGTACTACTATTTAAGAATGTTATACATTTGAGTCATTCACTCAATACCTATGTAGATTGTATTGGTGACTATGGGTCAGTGGGTAGCAGGTCCGTCTTTCATGGGGTTGGAGGTTCAATCCCCGCCCAAGTCCATGTGTAAGCAAGACACTTAACTCTTAATTGCTCCCTGTAGCTGCATATACAGTGTATGAATGTAACAGGATTGTATGTCGCTTTGGATAAAAGCGTCAGCTAAATGACATGTAATGTATTGATAAACTCATAACACTTTAAATTATTTTACTGCAAGGAACTTTTATTTACTGTTGGTTCTGGCGCCCCCTGTGGACTAAAGTGGTAGTGTTGGTTCTGGCGCCCCCTGTGGACTAAAGTGGTAGTGTTGGTTCTGGTGCCCCCTGTGGACTAAAGTGGTAGTGTTGGCTCTGGCGCCCGCTGTGGACTAACAGGGGAAAAAGGTTGCCTGAGAGAAATGCTGCAGGTTCAGGACGTTTAGCATAAATAATAGCAGCCGCGTGAACCTTACATTAAAAGCCTGCAGTGTGAACATGAAGCAGAGCTCATAAAAAGGAGGATTGATGTCAGAAAGCCGCACACTCTGCACTTTATTTACCCCGTCAGACGTGTTCAGCATGCTGCATGTAGAACTTTTATTCCGGTATAAAGCGGTGGGTTTTTAATCTGGGCCTCTGGGACCCAGCTGTGCTGATCTGGAGTCAGTGGAAAGTGGAAACCGCAGAGCAGCTATAAACAGCGGCTGGTGGCCGACCACTAAAGCGTGCCGAGGCCGACACGCCCAGCGGGCGTCCAACCCCGCCGCTTAGATTCCTGCTGCAGATGTAGCTCACTCCAAAAACACACACTCCACAGGAGTGTTTGAAAACAGAGTCAAAATACTTTAAATAATAGTGTGAACTTTACTTAAAAGACAGATTGTTGTCCGCTGATGTTTTTCATATGAACTGATCTCAAATCAGTAAATGGGACATGTTTCGATTTTAGCCCAAAAGGGAAAGTTTTCTGTTGGGCCAAAATTGACCGTTTGATTTACAACACTGTCTGACATGAACATTGAAAACAAAGGAAACACTGGGCTAGCTGTATCCCCCCCCCCCCCCTTTCCAGTCTTTATGCTAAGTTACGCTAATAGACCAGTGGCACCAATCTTCTCATCTAACTGTAACCAAGCATGACACCCAAAGAGTTGATCTATTCATTTGTTGATGCATCACAAATTCACAAGTGTGTAAGTGTGTAGATGTGTAAAATATCCCCAAAACATACAAACTGACCGATTAAGACACATTTCTTACTTTATTTCTGTGCAATTAAAAAAATTTGAATCATATTTATCTCCAAAAACTTAAAAAAAATAAATTTTGGAGCCACATTTTTATCTTGCCTTTGTGTCACCTGATGAATTTGAAGTCCAGTATTCTCTCTTTTCACTCCATCTTTGGTCTCCTCCACCTTTAGCCTCCTCCACCTTTAGCTGAAGGCTCCACCAGCTCGTCTCTAACAGCTTTTTTTACAGCTTTTTCTCTGGAAACAACGCAATGAAAGAACTGACAGGGAACCAGGGCAGTAAAGTTGTGGGATGGAAATAAAACAAGGATCTGAAACTCACAATAAAACTCCTTAAAGCCGCAGACTCGGATGAATAACGATTTTCAAAAGAAAACTTAAGGATTTCATTTGGTTTTAACTTTTTTTTTTGCCCTCGTGTTTTATTATTTCATTGTTGCTTTTTCTGGTGTATAAAAATAAATAAAGTTGAAGAGGTAATTCTCTGTAGGTTCATCATTATGACTGATCTACTATTATAATAAAAAAATATATAGATTACAGCTGCTGTGAATCATCCTCAAGTTTGTTTAAATACATAAAAAATGGCAAAACATTTCAGTTAATTGCAGTTAAAACGAACTGTCACGCGACCTGCTGTCGTAACAGATCAATACTTTTGAAGAGTAGTCTTTCCTGTGACATAAAAGTGTAGATTTTATTTCGAATGTTGAAAAAACGACCAACTGCTAAAATGCAAAGGATTTTTTTTTTATATTGTCTCTTTTTTTCTCCATAGAACAACAACCAAAGAATCCCAGTAAATTGAGATAATTCTGCTTGATCCCCATTTTTCTAGAAAAGACAGAATATTAACAAATATATGTTTTTGAAGATGCGATGTCCAGTGACGGATCCTTTACTCAAACGACTTCAATAAACATGTCCGTAGTGTAGAAACAAACGATTCCAGTCGTAGCCGGACGTGAATCTCAGCTTGATGACGCTCGTCGGACCAAAAACCGCAAACTCAGACATTCAAATAGATATTTATAACTACAAATTGCCCTCCCAGGCCGCTCCTCTCCTGCTTGCTGCCAAACCACCTCTCGGTTTATGAGTTTGTTTATTGTCCAGAAATTCGCGCCGTCAGCAGAAAACAATGAGCCGCTTCGGGTGGATCGTCTCCAATGCGGCTCTATTTCACGTTAAAAGAACATAGTCCTGGGCGAGTCCGTCGTGTCGATCTTGGCCACCAGCAGCCGGAGGGTGTCTCCTGCCGATCGGATCAGTTCCCTGCCGCTGAAAAGAAAACAGAAGAGATGTAAACAAACACTAAGCGGGCAGAAGAGGTCGTAGCGCTAACGTTTTAATACTTACACGCTGTAGTCCGTTCCGACCACGCTGACGCCGTTCACCGCCAGGATGCGGTCACCCTTCCTCAGCTTCAGGCACCGAGCGGCGGGCGAGTCGGGAACCACCGACTTCACGTAAATGCCGCTCATCCTCAGCTTGGTTTTCTGAGAAAACACAAACAACGGGGAAAGTCTGTAAATGAAATACCCAACAGCTATTGGAGGGGCTGACATGAAGGACGAAGGACGTGGCTTTGATGTATTTTAACTGTAAATACTGGTCATTACATCGATGTGAAGCGGTGCGTACGCTTGATGGAGGAGGACTCTTACCGTTCCGTCCACGAGTGCCAGGCCCAGCCCGCGGCGCTCCTTGTGGAGCTCCACCGTGAACACTTCTTCTCGGTCTTCCTCGATGGTCTCCGGCCTCCCGTCGGCACGTCCACCGGCTGGACGGGAGAACAGAGGAACAACATCAGAGAACGGAAGAAGTACTCAGACGGGTTGTTAACGACAGTTGAAACTATTAAAGATGTACAACGAAGAGTTGTTCTGGAAATGGAGACTTCTATACAACCAGAGAAGTCGCCCCCTGGTGGTCAGAAGAGAGCACGTAGCTTTAAAACAAATAATGCATATGCTTCTATACAACCAGAGGAGTCGCCCCCTGGTAGTTTAGTAGAGAATGCAGCTTTAATGAATGAAGCATATGCATCTATACAACCAGAGGAGTCGCCCCCTGGTGGACAATAGAGAGAATGCAGCTTTTAGAAAACACTTCCGTATCAGCTTCACACTGAAGAACTAGAGGATGCCACCTGATCACAACAACAATGTGGCACAATCAACACCCCCCAAAATAATACACCCCTCCAACACACTCCCCCTTTTCCCAGCATGCATTCTGTCTGCCCCCCACGCAGGACCTGCCCCGAACAATGCCGCCACCGATTAAGATTCCACGCGCCAACCCGACTGTAAATTCCCATGACGGATCGGCTGCCGCTCTTTTCTCTCCTGACATCGCCACCTCTCTATGGTCCTTGGGGTCAGATTAAAGGATTAGAGAAACTTTCAAAATAACATAAACCAGAGGTGGATACACCGGAGGCCGAGGCGGGACGATGGTTAGGGTCCCCGTCAGTGAGATGAACAAGTTCACGCCACACACAGGGTCATTTAAATAAGGATCTGATTAATTTGTTCTTAATACAACAGCAGCAACACCTTTAAAATGATAATATAACGAATTTGAAACGTTACCTTATTATTATTATTATTGGACATTATTAGGCCAAATATGTAGCGATAAAGTCAAAATATTAATTTTACTCCAGAAAATCTATGAAAATCTTGGATATCAACTTTTTTTTATCCAGAAAGGCATATAAATAAATTAAATTGTTATAGTTCTTCGAATTATTTGTAATATAAAGTATCAAATTAATAATTTTCACTATCTGCTAACGTGCTGAATATTTTTCTGATTAATGGATTTAGTCTATAAAACATATCTGTTCACTAAATGTCTTGTATTTACTAACAAACAGCACAACATACTAATAAAATACAAATAAAATATGATTCAAACAAGGAAAATAAGCAATTTCTCCATTATCAACACAACAGATTGAGAAAGTATTAAACAATTAAATATACTGCTAATTAAGATGGAGCCAGATGGCCTGATCCCCCGATGTAATCCTCAAGCCATTTAAGTAAATGACTTCTTGTTAAAGGTACTAACAGAGAAACCGTAAAGCAACAAGTAACCAATGAGAGTTAAGACATCTGACGAGGATCAAGCAAATCCCTTAAAGCCCCTTGCTGCCTCAGTGGGGGGTCTGCAGCTCCTAAAGCTGAACACAAAGCACATGTGAAGGTCGAGTTCAGAGCTCCTGGGCTGCTATTAGGATGTATTAATCAGCCATGTGTGTGTGTGTGTGTGTGTGTGTTAAACTCATTTGGTCCACGTTTTTAATTAAGACATTAAAGAAGTTTAGGTTGTAAAAGGTTTAAAGCATTTGGGATGCTGTAAGTACACACTTAAGTAAAGCGGATTATGTTTCATGGAGTACTTCAGGTCATCAGGTGAGAATCACTGACACACACGTCTGGTTGTAGATGTGTTCAGTCTGACTGAGAACTGGGAGATGAGGACTTGAGTTTTAGAACATTCTATGATTTCTAATTACATTTTTATGAATTATTTTTTTAATTTTCTGTAATTTCAAATTTTCCATCATTGTTTGTTTTATGTTGTTTTACGTCTGAAACTTGTTTTAATGTGCTACTGCTGTCTGGGCCAGGACACACTTGTAAAGGAGATTTTTTTATCTCAATTTCCTGGTTAAATAAAACAAAAACAAAAATTAACCAATGGAGAATAACTTAATTTTCATTTCAAGGAGTCTGGTGGCTGCGAAGAGAGTCGTTAACGGCTTCAGTGGCATCAGACGTGAACATGTTCTAAATCCAGCGTAGATTTGAAACTCTTTCAGGTTCGTCGAATACGCCCACAAAAAAAACTTAAAAACACCAAAACGATCCCTTCAAGTAGAAGAGTCGTTGTCCGGGAACAATAGGGGTGGGAAGAGGAAGCGCTCCTTCCTCTGGCCCCGGCGAGCCCACCCTGCCGTGCACTTGGCATTCCTGACCCTCCTTAGGAGTCAAGTCGGAAGATGAAGGAAGGACTTTTATTGTGGCGGGGCGGGGGTTGGTTTATTACCTTTAATGTGGAGCCCGGAACAAATATGCAGCGGGGTCCTCGAGGTCAAGTCACTAAATACTTTCCTTCATACTTTTTCCTCTTTAGGTTTTAAGAGGTGACCTCATGCCAGACTGTGTGTGTGTGTGTGTGTGTGTGTGTCATCTGAATGAAAACCTGCTGTGTGTAAGTGAAGCCATGAATGGTTCTTTTGAGACGCGGCCGGGTTTCATCTCTGTTTCTGAACAACTCTCAATTACCGTCTCCTGTTGCCGGGTTTCACTGAGCGTGGGCCGGCTGCTGGTGAGCACTTTAAAACGCTTTCATGTGTAACTTCTACGCATTCAAATTTCTAAAACCCCAGTAGACTCATGTTGTGTAATGTGTCGAGTTGTGTAGTTACATCGCCTTCAGCCCGTCACGCCTCTCTGTGTGTCGGCGTTCTGGCCGTCTGTCAAAAAGCGACTTTTTAATTGAATTTTAAACGGAATTTTTACGATGAAGTAGAAATATTTTGCTCATTATGAACCGGATGAAGGTTTTTTAGTCCCTCCAGGACGTCTTGCGTTCGGACTCTCATATTCTAAATCTACTTCATTTAGTGTTGTTACAGTTTTGGGGGGTTTTCAATGAAGACTACAACTCCCATGATCCCACGCTCCTCCTCAACGTCCCCAGAACTGTGTTGCAGCTTCTTGCCTAAAATCTTTTGACATCGGCCTCCAGCTCCAGTGACTTTTTAATGCAGTTTTAAAGCAAATATTTTACAATAATCTTAAAGGGTTTAGCTCAGTGGGGAGAGTGGTCATCCCGTAACCGCAAGGTAGCAGGTTCAATCCCCGCTCTCCCCATTAGCTGCAGCCCGAAGTGTCCTTGAGCAAGACACTGAACCCCATAGCTGCTCCCCGGGCGCGGTGCTTCACTGCAGCCCACTGCTCCTTCATAACGAAGGATGGGTCAAATGCAGACACAAATTTACCCATTGTGGGATCAATAAAGTATACATAAAAAAAAAAAAAAGTACTTTGGTCGTTTTAACCGGATGAAGGACGTCAGTCCCTCCAGGACTCTCGTCTTCTAAATCTACTCCATGTTTTGATCGTTTTTAATGAGTTTTGGGGTGTTTTCATGAAGACGACAACTCCCATGATCCTACGCTCCTTCTCAACGTCCCCAGCCAGAACTGTGTTCGTTGCAGCTTCTCGCCCAAAATCTTCTCGCCCAACATTTTTTACATAAACTTGGATGAAGGTTTTTTAGTCCCTCCAGGACGCCGTGCGTTCGGACTCTCGTCTCCTAAATCTACTTCATTCAGTGAGTTTAGAGTTTGTTTTCATGAAGACTACAACTCCCATGATCCCCGGCTACGTGTTCTCTCTACTTGGTCACCTCTCTCCCGCGACTCCGCCTCCGGCTCCGTGCCCTGCGGCGTGTTGGGCGGCGTGAGCAGGCAGGACGGGTCCAGCGCCGGGCTCTTGTGGTAGCCCGTGTCGGCGTGACCCGGCAGGGCGTTCTGCAGCTCCAGGCTCCTCAGCTTCTGGGTCAGCACCGCCTCGCGGCCGCTCAGGTCGCCGTGGGACCCTCTGGCCCGGGGGGGCTCGGGGGAGGGGGGGGTAACCGGGTCGGGGCCGGGGGAGGGGCGGGTAACCGGGTCGGGGCCCGGAGCCTGGAGGGTCTGGTGAACGTGAAAAAACAAACAATCAGCACCAGATGCAGACGCATGGAGGGGCCTCATTTCCTGCTCCGCTTCATGGCGCCCCTTACCCGTTTCTCCTCCTCTTCCTCCTCCTCCTCCTCCTCCTCCTCGCTGTCGGGCATTCTCCGTATGAACTCCTGCAGGCGCTCGAGCTGCCGGAACAGACCGGGCTCCTCCACGGGCTTCGCCAGCTCCAGGTGGAAGCCGGCGTCGGGCAGCACGAGCGGCGGGTGGCTGTCGAAGCTCTCCAGGATGTCGGCTGTCGAAAGAAGAAGAAGAAGAAGAAGAAGAAGAAGAACAAGAACAAGAAGAACAAGAAGAACAAGAAGAAGTTACGACGGAGCAAGCTTTTCCGGGCTCCGACACGAGGAAACGGAGTCGATGGATTTGGGTCGACAGGCGAATTACAAAAGGTGTAAATAAAGAGCAGGACTGACGCGAGTGTTGTGGAGATCAGTGTGTGTGTGTGTTGTTGTGGAGATCAGTGTGTGAGAATGTGTGTGTGTTGTGGGGATCAGTGTGTGTGTGTGTTGTGGGGATCAGTGTGTGCGTGCGTGCGTGTTGTTGTTGTGGACGCGGCGGGGCGCCGTCTGAGTCTGAGGTGGCACCAGGTGAGAACCCGACTGAAGCTGATTGGTGCAGACAGGCCATCAGGACGGGATTACCCACGACTGCTGCTTGTGTGTGTGTGATGTATAAGGTTGTGTGTGTGCAAGAGTGTGAGTGTGTGTGCGTTTGTGCAAGCGTAAGTATGTGTACGTTTCTCCCCAGACATCAATATTTTTTTATGTGAATTAAATTTATTTTCAAGTGTTCTGATAACATTATTTAAATTCATGTCACATTTCATTTCATTCAAATAAAAAAAGTGATATTGAAGAAACGTTTATATGTATGTGTATTATTTATTTATATATGTATTATTTATTTATATATGTATTATTCATTTATATATGTATTATTTATTTAGATATGTATTATTTATTTAGATATGTATTATAAATGTATATATTTATTATTTATTTATAGATGTATTATTTATTTATAGATGTATTATACATTTATATATTTATTATTTATTTATAGATGTATTATTTATTTATATATGTATTATAAATGTATATATTTATTATTTATTTATAGATGTATTATTTATTTTTATATGTATTATTTATTTATATATGTATTATTTATTTATTTAAAGTGATCTTCCTTCCTCGTTCAGCTGCAGCAGATTTACAACAACGTGGTGACAGACGAGGACACGAGTACGATGATGTCATCGCTGAGCTCAGCGATGTCATCGCACCAGTTCCTCTTCTCTCTGTTGTTGTTATTATAACGATCCGAGTCTCGTGAGGAACGTCTACAGACGGGTCCGGACGGGAATCTGTCTCCTGTGATCTTCATGATTTATTATACATTCATCTCACTGCCGTTGGACTTGTTGACGCCAATGAAATGAAACAAATATTTACATTAAACTAAATTAAATCTAAGAGTTGACGGTCTTTAAACTCTTAGTTTCTTCCAAGATATAAATATATAAAATGTGCAAGGATTGCATATTAACTTAAATAAGATTAATTTATTCTTTATACAATAGCAGAAAAGGTGTGTGAGAGTGTGTGTGTGCGTGTGTGTGTGTATGTGTGCGTATGTGTGTGTGTGTGTGTGTGTGAGTGTGCGTGTAGGTGAGTGTGTGAGTGTGTACGTGTGAGTCTGTGTGTGTGAGTGTGAATGTGTGTGTATGTGCATGTGAGTGTGCGTGTGTGTATGCATGTGAGTGTGTGTGTGTGCATGTGAGTGTGCGTGTGTGTGTGCATGCGAGTGTGTATGTGTGTTGTGTTGTGTGTGTGTGTAGGTGCGAGTATACGTGTGTGTGCATGCAAGTGTGTGTGTGTGTGTGTGCATGCGAGTGTGTATGTGTGTTGTGTTGTGTGTGTGTGTAGGTGCGAGTGTACGTGTGTGTGCATGCAAGTGTGTGTGTTGTGTTGTGTGTGTTTAAGTGCGTGTGTGTGCGTGCGTGCTGCCGTCTTCTCACCCGTCCTGAGCGCGTCCTCGCCGTCCGGCGGGGTCGGGGTCCACCCAGCGGGACATGGCTTCCCGGAGCTGTACTCCCTCAGCATGTGGTGGAGCTGAGAGGCGT
Source organism: Liparis tanakae (assembly GCA_036178185.1). Classification (NCBI taxonomy): domain Eukaryota; kingdom Metazoa; phylum Chordata; class Actinopteri; order Perciformes; family Liparidae; genus Liparis; species Liparis tanakae. The sequence goes on along the minus strand of CM070091.1, from coordinate 18,214,331 downwards.
TCAGGGCCGCGTAGTCGTTCCGGAGAGAAGACCACGACGCCTGTAAAGGGACATTTTGTTTGTTTGTTTACTTCTTCCCAGAGCTTTTTAGATCTTGAGGTTAGAAACATTGTGAAAAACATACAAGCTGGACGACAACACTGTAGGTTCAGATACACCGATTATATTCCTCTTACTTGTGCCATGAATGGGAGAAACTTCCTATTAGTTATGTCACTTGTCTCTTACATTTTAGTTTATTTTAACTCGTCTTGTTTTTAGTTTTTTTTGTTTGTAACTATGTGTTTCTTGTGTTGTTGCCTGTCTTGTTCAGGTCACCCTCGAAAAAGAGATTTCTAATCTCAAAGGGTTTCACCTGATTAAATAAAGGTTTCATATTTGTTTAAACAGTTTAGACTGCTGAAAAGTCTTTACGAAATAATCTGAGTTCTTTACCCTCCCGGCGCCAAACGGCCACTTAAACCCACATTTTTGTACAAATACAATTAAAATCCTAACAAAAATGACGAGCGAAATTAGAGCTTTTCTCAAAGGGGGCTCTGGTGCACTACCGCTTCCGTCCACAGGGGTCGCCAGAATCCACCCAGAATGTGTCACTTCAAGACAACGAGGCCACAGCAGCTCTTTGTAGTCGCTGTGACATGACAGGGAGGCACGGCGAAGTATTTTCCCAGGAGACGTTGTCTCCACACGAGGAAACAAAGTGGCTGCTGCTCTCTCATTAGTATTTAAGTATTTAAAAAACTAAACAATAGTATTATCTAGTAACGAGGTTTCCACTCCCATGCGGTAACAACGCCTCGTGGGAAAAATGTTTTCCCGCCGTGTGAAAATAAAAAGATGCTCGTGTTTATTCTGCGATGCATTTAAAAAAAAATTAAAAGGGCGGGCGCGTAATCATCAACACGTCGGGCTGGTTCCACGCAGCGTGAGAAACGTAAAGTCCTCATTCTCTCACCGCTCGGCGGCTCAGGGTTTCCTCATCCTGAGAGACGGCTGTCACATCCGAGGCAGGTAGCTATTTGAAGCAGGTGAGTCACGTGTGTGTGTGTGTGTGTGTGTGTGTGGCTATTAGAGACGTAACATAGTTTATATAATTTGAACTGGCGGAAGCAAACAGAAGCCAGAAGTGAGATGCTGTCGTGTTCTTCAAACACGGACGCCACTCTGAGCTTTTAAACAACAAGCGGACGTTTAAATTCTGCTTATAAACTTGCGGTAAATGTAAAAAAAAAAAATTGTAGAATAAATGTCTCTTTCTTTGTTATGTCTGAGATTAAATATGATTTCTCTCCTCAAAATAACTCTGCCGAGGTCTTCGCGTTCTTCGTAGCGGCTGCTGGCAAAAACAAAAGCCACTTGAGCCACTTGAGCTTCTTTAAAAAAAAAAACATTTTAAAAACAGAACTCCAGATGGAAAACTGTGTTGGAGGGCGTCTGCTCCGCTGCAGCAGCAGCAGCCACAACGTGACCTCATGCCAGGGCAGGGAGACGGAAGAAATACACCCGGTCTCCTAGCAACCATCGGGTTGAGGAGGAGTGTGTGGAGGGGGGGGGGGGAGAGAACAGGTGTGCAAAACTAGACCTCCTCCTTAAACCCCCTCCCTCCAAATAGTGTAGATAAAATAAAGTGAGATGCTGTGATTCACGAGATCCTGATGGTCATCCAAAAGTAGTTTTGAATACTCCTGAAAATTATATTCTGTAAATAATATTAATAATAATAAATATCATTATCATTTAAAAAGACAATGTTAAGTTAAAACATCCTCTGTACCAGATTGTAGCTACAGCTAATTAGCATCTGTAGTCCCTTGACATTGAAATAACAGACAAAAAAAAACAGACAAAACAATAACAAACAGTACAGGATAAGACACACTACAAATATAATAACACACTTCAACAGTATAATAATAATAATAATAATAATAATAATAATAATAATAATGCATTTCATTTATATAGCACTTTTCAAGTTACTCAAAGTCACTTCACGTAATTAAAAACTTTTTTTAAATCAATAACATTTAAATCCTGTCACTCCATTATTTCTGTTTAGAAACTATTAGTTATATTTATTTACGTTTGTAGTTTTTGTACGCCGCTTAGTCAAAACTAATTGTTTTCTCCGGTTTACAAAAAAAGGCCCGAGTGAGAGCTCCTGCCTTCCTTCTACAGAGCGTAACAGAGCGGTGAACCTCGAGGATCAAACGTGTTGGCACAACGCCACCGCAGCAAAGACCAGAATGACAGATATGAATGACGTTTGAGTGACACGCCGTTAACTTCCAAGGCTTTCAAAACGTCACCTAATGTACTGAAACACCAAAGTGCCATGTGTGTCCTCGGGGCCACGTGTTTCCACTCGTCTTGACGTCAGAATAAAGAATCTAAGCTGCCGATATACGAGATAAACACCCGGGCTAACAGGGTTCAGTCGTCACGCGGTGTTCAAGTGAGATAAGTTAAGACTCCGGTGTCATTTAAGTGTATTTACTTTGTTCCTGAAGGCCGTTTCCTCTTATCTGATCCGTTTAAGAGCATTAGACGACGTGCCTCCATGGACTCCACGGCATTGTGAGTCTCAGTGTTTGGCAACAAGCAGAAGAAGAAGAAAGGAGTAGAAACAATCGGCTCATAATCCACAAACCTACGTAACTAATATAAAGACGTGAAGACAACGTGTGACTGGACGTTCGCCCAACAGGAAGTCACAAACAGGAAGTGGACGTGCTCTGACCTGCAGGAGGGATTCCCTGGGCATGGCCAGCAGGTTGACGGCGGCCGAGAGCTTCCGGAGGTATTGGTCGGCCAGGTCGCCCAGACCGATGCTCTGGATCCAGTCCATCAGCAGGTCCAGGTTGGCCCGGATCTGAACCCCTCGGGACCACTGGTAGAACCCAGCGACGGAGCCTGAGGAGCGAGGCGAGACGTCACATGGATGAGCTCCCTCACACACGCTCCCCTGACGTTTAATATTCAGTAGCAGACATGTAGCATACATTAGATTATTAGCATCAATGCTATTAGCCTGTTTACACGTAAATACTTAAATGTTCTTTACTATAAATTCTTCATGTGTCTCGTTACCATCACATCTCTTAACCCCTTGAGTGAGAGTTAAATGTGCATTATGGGAGTTGCAGTAAATGTACCTGCAGCATTATATTTTACTATTTGCCGATAATCTTTTGACTGAATTTGCTCATTAAATAAATGTTTTATTTCACAAAAATATTCTTTATTTTATTGTTTTACTGACACTGAACATTTGAGCTAACACTAGCTTACTATTACTTTAATAGCAAGAAAATAATCCCGATGTTTTGCAGGTTCCATCTCATAGGTTAGTGTGTTAGCCTGTTAGCATGCTAACGCTCGTAAATTAGCACTAAAGACAACATTAATGCAGAATTTCGTCATTTGGTCATAAACCAATACATAAATAAAACAGAACAGTTGATTCTCTGCTGATGATTGCACTAAATGCAAACATTAAGTTCATCCAGAGGGGAACAATTATTTGCCAAAACAATTAACTTAAAACCACAGATATCCACCTCATGATGGCGCTAAAGCAAAAAGTCAGAGAAACTTCACAAGCCGATCCGTACACCCGTGGTATCTGATCCTGAAGCGGAGCGGACGACTCAAGCTAGACTCTTCACGACCTCACCTTTCTCCATGAGGGCGTTGAAGAGCGACGCGTTGATGAAGAAGAGCAGGTAGGCGCACAGCTGCAACGAGATGTTCGGGTGGACCTGGAAGGTCGTGAGGAGCGTCAGCGCCTCCTTCAGGACCTCCAGGACGCCGCCGAGTCCGTCGGGCGCTCGCAGCTGACCGCTCTCCGAGAATGGGTTCCCGTCCAGCAGGCCGGGCAGAGCCGAATACATGCTCTGTGGAGGGAGAGATGGGATGGTCGACTCCTTTAATAAACATCTTCATCATGAGAAAGACACATGAATATGTGTGTGTACAGGTTTAAAGTTTTTAAGGCATCAATAGCGTGGTATAAACCATCTCCGTCCCCTGTGGTGTGCCCCAGGGCTCCGTCCTGGGCCCCGCTTTATTGTTCCCCCATTTATTTTTGTTGTCTTCCCTTTAACTTAATTAAGTGAACCACTTCATCTTCAGTTTCTTTTCATTTGTTTGGAGGATGCAAATCACTGCATCTGCAACTATTTTCAACGAAGATTCAAACCTCCTGGAGCCGTTAAGATGTTTTTATTGAACATTAATGAACCCGTTGCCACATCCAGCATGAACCGAATGAATGAAACTTCTGTTGTGGTTTACAAATGAAGCTCCGATTGACGTCATATTTTATGATGAAAAGAAAAAGAATAGAGAGTTTTTTTGTAGTTGCGGTTACATTAACAGTATTTTAGGAGGTGGATTAGTTATGTTGCTGCTTGAATGTTGTTTTTTAAAAAGCTAAATGTCAACAAACATGGAGTGAAGCAGAATATCTTCGTCGTCTATCTTCTTTTAATGCATTTTTACTTAGGAAAGGGTCAAACTTCCACACATATACACATAAATAACAGGCGGAATAAAACAGTTAACTGCCAACGCTGCAGAAAGGTCTCACAGGTCGTTGCATTGAGCTCTTTGTCAGTCAGTTCTCACAGCGGCTCTTATCTCTACTCCTAACACAGTTGTGCCATTGTTTTGCATGGTATGACATCACCTGTTAGGCACACACACACTCACACACATTAACATTCACACACATTCACATTCATACACCATGACTAAGATAATTACCTCAGACAAAGGGCCATAAAAACTATAATAACTCGGCATGACTTAGCAAATATTCAGATGCTGATCGGTAATCATGAAGATATTTAAAGACTGTTAACTGTTAATATTATTTAAACACATCTGGATAGCACATAAATATAGATCTCCGCCCACATTTAGTGTCTTTCTCTTTGTTCTACTCAGCACTGAACCTGTGCTTTAAATTACAGCTGAACAGCAGCCCTTGTTGGTCAAGTTGTATTAATATTCTATTTTTAAAATAAATTTGGCCAGCCGAAGAATAAGAACAAGAAGAAGAAGAAGATCGAGAAGGAGACGAACGAGAAGGATAGCAAGAAGGAGAAGATGAACAAGAAGGAAAATAAGAACAAGAAGGAGAAGATGAACAAGAAGGAGAAGATGAAGGACCATAACAAACAGACAAAGAACAAAAAGAACAACAACAACAAGAACAAAAAGGAGAAGAATAAGAACAAGAAGGAGAAATAGAACAAGAAGGAAAAGGAGAAGAAGAAGGAGACAAATGAGAAGATGAAGAACCAAACAGACAACGAACAAAAAGAACAAGAACAAGAAAAAGGAGAAAACAAAAACAAGGAGAAGAATAAGAACAAGAGAACAGGAAGGAGAAAAGGAACAAGAGAACAAGAAGGAGAAAAATAACTAGAGAACAAGAAGAAGGAGAAGAATAAAAAGAAAAGGAAAAAGAAGAAGAAGAAGAAGAAGAAGAAGAAGAAGAAGAAGAAGAAGAAGAAGAAGAAGAAGATTGTCCCTATATTCTGAGCGTTGAGTTATATTTCCCAGGAAGTCAACAGTGAACCTTTCCTCCCTCCCTTTCCCTTTCGGGTGTTCCTCAGATGACAGCTCGTCTTCCTCTGCAGGAGACAGAACCTCCTTTTCTCTCCACCGTAACATGATGTCATAACCTACTGACGGATTACAATGTTCATGCATCTCACTGCTAACAACAAATAACAGAACCTCCTCAGCTCGTTTCCTTCAGCCTGACGAACGTAGCGTGGTCAGTGAACGCACCGTTCCTCAGTGCAGGCTGAAATATGCCGGAGTATTAAAAACAGCAGCACAGACTGTTCCTGCTTCCTTCCTTCCCCCCTTTCCTCAGACCTTCCTCTGTGGAGGGCGGTGCAGCGTCTGCAGGCTCACCAGACACCCTTTAATAAACCTCTTCATCATGGGAAAGCCACATAAATACAGGCTGGGAGCGTCTCGTCTGGCTGGAAGCAGCAGCGTCGACTGCTGACTGTCACAAAGGACGTTCAGAGAGAAGCACAGCAACTTCAACTGGGGCGGGTGTCCAGAGTTAAAGTTCTTACGGCATTATTAGATGGTATAAACCATCTCGTCCCCTGTGGCGTGCCCCAGGGCTCCATCCTAGGCCCCCCTTTATTGTTCCCCCATATGTTTGTTTCTTGTTGTTGCTTAGAAGTTAGCGGTTCTTTCCTTTGAAATGAAGTGAAAAACTTCAACTTTAGTTTCTATTACTTGTTTGGAGGATACAAATCCATGGATCGGTAACTATTTGCTTCAACTAATAAGAGGAAGGATAGTGGATGTGTCGTCTTTAAGTTTCTGTACAAAAGTTAAGAGCAAAAAGACAAACGCATCCGTGGTTTTAAAACCCAGAGACCATCTTACATGCTTTTATTACTTCATGTCTTATCTTCAAATCCAGCAGTGAAACTCCTCTCTAGGACCAAGAAAAGCGAAAATATAGGAATGATTTTAAGACTCGTATCTGTTTTTAAATCTCTTCATGGATTGGCCCCAGCCTACTGTCTAATCTCATCTTCCGATCAGTTACTCATAAATAATCAGCTTCTCCCAGATTCAATTCAATTCAATTCAGTTTATTTGTATAGCCCAATTTCACAAATTACTAATTTGTCTCGGAGTGCTTTACAGTCTGTACACATAGACATCCCTGACCTTTGACCTCACATCGGACCAGGAAAAACTCCCAAATAACCCTTCAGGGGGAAAAGGGAAGAAACCTTCAGGAGAAAACTACCCATTCTTTTGCTACCTGTAATATCTTTAATACATGTTCTACCTTTAATACATCTTGCTAACTTTGCTCCCTGTTGCTAACTTTAATAACAGGTACTACCATTTACTACCATTGCTACCTTTAATACCTTTCCTATCTTTCATATCTTTAATACCTTTCACACCTTTCATATCTTTAATACCTTTCACACCTTTCATATCTTTAATACCTTTCATATCTTTAATATCTTTAGTACCTTTACTCCCTGGCTAAAGTCCCACTGTCATGCAACAGTTTGCATCTCGCTTATTATCAATATAACAATAATATTTGTTTTGATTATCTCACCTTTTTATGACCTGAATGTCTCAGTAAAGCACGTTGCCATGTTTCTGACCGCTCTAGGAAGCATTGGACTCGCCGGTTCCGTAAAGCAGCTATGAGACTTTACAAAAGTCTCTCGGAGGTTCAGGCAGCGGTTCCCACCAAGGCAGCCAGTCTGGAGGTTTGTTATTCAACCAGTGAAACCAGTGGAGCCAGTGGAGCCTTGGGAAAGAGATAGTCTCTTTTGTTTTTACTCCAGTGGGTGGAAAAGAAACTATCTCACTATCTCACAGGCCTTTCCTGGCTGGCTTTCCATTTCGTTATTGTGTTTTCTCTCGCCGGGATATAACAGAATATCGTGTTTACACAGCCCGATTTCCTGATTCACACGTGACGGGTTGAGAAGGATGTGAAACACGCCGAGGTCAGCATCACGCCGTGTTTCACGTGTGGAACACAAACCTTCGTTAGGTAGTAGACGGACTGCTGGAAGGCGAACATGATGACTTCTTCCAGGACGGTCATGGCTTCCTCACAAGCCGAACGAGTGGAGGACATTTCAGAGTCCGACAGGCCTGACAACACACACAGACACGCACATATTTACACACGCACACTCTCCATCGGTGTGACGATGACATCAAAGCCAATGCTGCTGCTGTGCACCTGTGTTGTCCCGATCGTGCCTCCAGGGCAGCAGCAGAGGGACCTCGTGCTGGATGAAGTGCAGCAGTTCAATGGAGTTGGCCATCCACAGGACCAGAGGCTGCAGACCTGGGATCAGCTCGTCCATGCTGAGCTGCTGAGGACCCTCGGACGGCCCTTCACTGGAGACAGAAATACGCAGAGATTAGTGCTGAAGTCTTAAAGTGATAGCTTGTAGTGGAATATCTATCTAAGAACGTCTTTAACTGTCGATTTTACACTTCATCATCGATTCTATCCAATTCAGTCTCTGGACCGCACGTGTATGAGACTTTATTTCCATTTCAAAGTCCCCCCCACAAGATATAACCTCTCATTCTGCCCTGGCTGTGGGCGGGCGGGCGTCTCATCTCGTAAAACCACAACTTGACGCATTTATTTCGGCTTTGAGGCTATTTTTTCTACAAATGCTTTGAGGTTGATGCCCAATAAAAAAAAGGCAGAAAATAACAGTGTGTGTGTGTGTGTGTGTGTGTGCTGGTAGCTGGCCAAACACACCGTCAAAAACAATACAAGTAACTTCCCCCTCGCCCCCCACCGCTCCAATGACGCAGTGAAGCTTCAACCAATCATTTGTTCCTTTTTCTTTCTTTTTTTTAACGTAGCCGCCTCCCACTTCTGTTTAACAGCACGACCTTGTCAACCTGCTCTCGAGCAACGCTTTAACAACGACCCATCAAATCATTCCATAATAATGAGACAGCAAAGATAGGAAGATGAACATGTTATCGATTCACCCAAATCATCCTTCGGATAACCAAACTACCTCATTTTATTTTGAAAATCTGCAACAAATACAGCACAAACTGTGCAGCTTTCCTCCCGGTGAGGTCATGGGTCACGTCAAGAGGAAGCTTCTGTTCCATCGGTGGATAAATCAATGAGTTGATTGACTGAATGATCCGTGATTGTTGAGCTCGCTCATCCGGAGGATTCTCCGTGTTTTACAGACAAAACAAAACTTGGCTCACACGTCATCAATAATAATCATGGATGGGGTTATTTGATTATTATTATTCGCAGCTGTTAAACCTCTCACTTTCCCAAAGCAACGCTCACACTATCTTTATTATGTCTGAGTTTACCTTCCATTACCAGCGCCAGTGAGAAAACGTCTTTCTGACTGTGGGAAAATCCCTCTTTGCACAAGGTGCACACTCCAGAGGAGCAAATAGCTGTAAAGTCAGACTTTAACTCTTTTATTCAGTAAGAGCTCCAGGCCTCGTATATCTTTTCTATTTCCAGAGACGCTTTGTTTACTCACGTTTCTGGATGGATCGCTGCGAGTTCCTTTGTCTTCGCCTGAGAAGAAGAAAATGTACATTGAATGCTTCGTATGCATCAGCATAGGGTTATGGTTAAGGTTAAGGTTAGGGTTAGGGTTAGGGTTAAGGTTAAGGTTAAGGTTAGGGTTAGGGTTAGGGTTAAGGTTAAGGTTACCAACCATGGGACGTTGTTCTGCACACTTATTATGACGCTGAATTCACACTTATTCTTTTTCCCCCAAAGACATTATTTTAATCATTGAAAGATAATAATAGTACCAGATATGTGTGTGTTTATGTGTATATGTAGAAGCCTGGCTCGGAGAATGGGGTGACCTTTTTATTTATTTGTATGTATATATTTTCTTGTTCCTAGTGGGTTTGTTGTCTGTTTTTATATGTTAACAAAAAGATGAAAAACTATGGAAATAACAGTTAAAGTATGTTTACTGTGATACCTGTCAAATAAAATAAAATATAAATAAATAAAATAAAATATATTTAAAATAAAATATATTTAAAATAAAATATAAATAAAATCAAATATTAATTAATTAATTAAAAAATAAGTAATTTTTGTTATGGCTATTTACACCGTGAGTCCTTGTGATTCCAAAAAGAAATGCATTTCAGGAACAGTTCCAGTAACACTTACCCACATGACGATCTGGATCTGCGCGGCGCTCCGGAGCAGCAGCTGTCTGAACTGCGGCGGCTGGAACTCGGCGGCCGAGCGCCGCAGGCAGAGGCTCAGCAGGAAGGCGGGCGTCAGCTTGGCTTCATCCCCACGGGGGTCCAGCATTCCCAAAACCTTCTGCAGGACCCGCTCCTCCTGCTCCGGCTCGTAGACCACCATGGCCTCCGTGCCCTCCGGGTCCCTCCAATGAGGCGGCGAGGGCGGCCTCCTGCGGAGCCTTTTCTTGGCGGCGATGGAGGAGCCGCACGACGAACACGAGGACGGCGCCTTCGCGTCCGAGTTCGGGAAAAGCGCGCTCATCCACGGGGGAGGGGTGTGCGGGGCCCCGGTGGGGTCCTTGAACATGAACAGGTAGTGTTTCCCCAGGCCGACCAAGTCCCCCGAGTGCAGCTCCACCTCCTCTTTGAGGAGCACGCCGTTCCTGGTCACCGCGGCGCCGTGGAGGGGCTTCAGCATGGTGGCGGTCTTCCTGAGCTCCCCCGTGGATGTCGGGGGGGTGGAGTCCAGGCGCCTGACCCGGCAGTGCTGAAGCGACACGTCGGGGGCAAAGAGGAGGATGTCGACCTTTAACCTCTCCTCGTCCTCCCCGTTGCTGCGCTCTCTGCAGCAGCCGAAGACGGCGGTGGTCCCACTCATCAGGTAGATGACAAAATCCTGCAAGAGAAAAGGTTCTGTTCAATTCAAGCTGCAGCAAATCGACATTTCTAATCCTTTTATCGTCTATGAAATGTAGGAACGTGGTGAAAAGACGGTCACAATGTCCTGTTGTCTTATAGATTCAGCTTACAGTCACGACAGTAAAAGAAGATGCAGTAAATCCTCTGAGCCGAGGAGCTGGATCTCCTGCAGGTCATGTGTGGTGCCGGTGTTTGAAAAATGCTTCCGAAGGATGGTTGAGATTCTTTGAGGCGCGGCTGTAAGAGGTACTTATTACCTCCGTGAAATACTTTCACGGCTTCACCTCGCCATCCGTCGCCTGACGGCGTGGTTTGTTTGTCTGGTGGTGTTAAAGGATTAGTGACACCATAAAGTAACCCATCGAGAGAAAGGAACAGACAAAATAGAACCAACACTTTCTTACCAAAAGGAGTCTGGGGGTTTTAAAGCGACACTATGGAAAAATTGTACCTTAAAATAACAGCTTGAAAAAAATGGTGCCGCTACAATGACTTTTAATATGTTGATGTGCTTTAACTCAATCTCAAAAGAGCCATATGTGTCACCTGAAGAGCCATATATGGCTCAGAGCCAGAGGTTCACGCCACCTGATCTATCGTTACTGGGTATTTACGACACTGAAGTACACGTTAAATACCTGAAGGGGGCGCTACAAGGGGAAAACTACATAGTGGGGCTTTAAGAGAGCGGAGATAGTCGGAGACGACTCGTACAACCACATCCCCAAAAACTCTTTGTTCTATAAAGAAATAACAAAAACTAAACTAATTGATTCGTCCAAAAGAGATATTCATTCTAGTCAAATACAAGACAATAAAGAAACAACGTTCTCTCACATTGGAGAAGCTGAGAGGATGAATCGATCATCGGTTTATTCTTCCGTTCACCCGTCAGCTCGATTTAAGCCCCGACCCCTGGGTGACGGTCAACGCGCAGGATGGGAGTTGAGTCTATTGCGCAACATGTTGGGAAATGAACCAAGTGTGCGTGAACACAACAACTTAACACAATGGCACCTGAGCCAGGAGAAGAAGGGATTAGGAGTGAGACGCGGGGGAGGGGGGCGGGTCGGGGTCACCGCGTTGAGCCTATTAGTGACGATACGGTTTCATCTGTGCCAGATATGGAATCCACTTCACACACTTCATCAGATTATCCTGCACAGCTTCGTGTAATCCAGACGACCGACGCTCCGCTCTCCGCTATGATGTGTTTTAATAAAGTGCAGAACATTCCGTAATACAACCTCCACGATGAAAATAATTCAAACAAATCCGACACGAAAATCTGAATATTAGAAACGTTGTAACGGTAGAGATTATACATGCGTAGCTAATAAAGTGGACATTCACTGTCCAGAATACATTCTATCTATTAGTTATTTAAACACGTCTGTGTTCTAACTACCGGACACTATGTGGTAATAGTACTTTAACGTGAAGTATTTAGTTTAGAGCTGAACTATCAGTCAGCAGCAACATAGTCTGTAACGATTTAGGCAACTATTCATTATTCTTTGCTAACGGTTGAAGTCATTTCTCCACTGAGTCCTCTGCTCCTGCTGGTACGTCACGCTTGTTGTGAAGACACAGTTTTAGGAACAATCCTGCCAGTTACCCGACCCCTCCCCCCCCAGCCCCTCCCCCCATTGTTCCTTTGCTGGTCCTATTGTTGCAGAGTTAGAAGAGTCCTGCTGTGGTTCTCCCAGAACCAGCAGCCTGCACACTCAGCACATCGACCCTCGTCCTGAGAACTGTGGGCTCCTGTTGGCTTCTCCCTCCTCTGCAGGCTGCATCAGGTGATCTGAGCGGGCTTCCCTCGGACCTTTGTTACCCATTGGGACCGGATGACTCGCCACAACACAGCTCTCGTGAGCCAGAACCTCCAGAACCACCAGAACCTCCAGAACCACCAGAGTCCAGAGGACTCACTGACTCAAGGTTCTTAGGGTGAGATGTTCATCACCCTCGTGGACCAGTCTACACCCCGCTGTGTCCGGACAACACACTAAACTCTCGAGGACCTTGTGAGGCCTTCAAGGACCTTTTTACAACAAATTCAAAGAAAGATCTGAGATTTGTTTCAAGTGCCACCTAGCTGAACCTTTGCAGCACAAAGAGCGTTAATAAGGAATAAAAAAATGTTTACGGCAAATATATCTTTACTTAAAAACGGCAAAAGACAAAGCGAAGAATATTTGGCGAGCGAGCAACAGGGTTCACGGAAAGTGAAGTCTTACTTGTGAGAAACATCGCGGGTAAAAAGAAAACGTGCAGCTACGTCATAAAAAAACATCAAAACGATTGGAGAAGAAAAAACGATATGAATCTACAACAATGTTCACGTGTTGTATGAATCCACTCGTTATTTGAAGCCCTAGTTATCCGTTCTATCCATTTCATGGAATGATTCGGACCGCGAGACATCCACGTGTGTCGGGTTCTTAGCCCCGCCTCCCACCTGTCTGTGGCTGTAGCCCTGCAGCAGCAGGAAGTACGGGAAGTCGAACGGCGGGTGGATGGAGTACTGGGTGGAGTTGTCGTCGCTGCTCTCCGTCTCCTCCTTCTCCATGCCGAGCCGCAGCACCTCCTTGTCGGCCTCGGCCTCCGTGTCCCGGCCCGCCTCCCCCCCCGCGGCGGGCAGGTCCATCTCGCTGAGGCTCCTCCAGATGGCGAGGCCGTCGGCGTCCTCGCCGCTGCCATCCACGAACAGCGAGGTCACGCGGGCGTGGCTCTTCTGCAGCTTACGGGCCTGAGCGTTGATGCCTGGACCGACACACAAGACGGGGGACAGGTTACGATATGGAAGACACGCGGTGGCGTGTTCGAGGGGAGAACGCGTGCAGCAGCTGATGGGAAGAGATTTAACGTACGATATGTCCCTTTTTTAACGTTATTTATTGTAAGTAAGTCACACCACATCCGTCACATGTAGCGCGACGCACAAAATCAAATATAAAACATAAAAACGGATTAAAACGCTCCACATAAAAATTACTTTAAATTTAGCATCTTAAGAGCAAATTTTTCGAATGATAAAAAACGAGAATTTATCAAGGAATAACGGAAACATAATGTTTCTTTATAAGATGATAAAACTAAGTAATTCATCATAATTATTCTCTTCTTGAATGTTCTGTTGGTTCCGGCATGTTGTTTGGAAGGTACAGACACCAAAAGAATATTAAGAAAAGCTTTTCCTAACCCAAATTTATTATTTATATTATCACCAAAAGAATTATCCTTCTTTGCTTTTTTCTGTATTATTTTTTCAGGTCTTAAAAGAGTCGGATAAAAAATAAAGATAAAATGTAAAGATAAGCATTTATCGATCTTAAAAAGGGGAATTTAATTGTTGCAGCAAAAAAAATAGAAACTTTATAAGAGCAATTAAAGCCAAAATGACATATCCATCAGACTAACAGGATAATTAAGTAATACTAGTTCGAAGTTCCTGTATTCATACAGACGTATGACATACGTAGTATAAGGCGAAATATAGTAGTATAAGGGGAAATATAGTGGAATAATAATGTTATAGCATACAGAGCACCAGGTATCTTCATCTAAAGCCTCTTTACGTCAGATCTTCAGATCCCTTCAGCTTCACAGCGTCGGACCGGCTCCCGTTCAAACGAGCGAGCGCAAAGAGAGGTGTGACGTAACCCTCAAGCCCCGCTCAGCGGCGAGGAATGTCCCCGCCCCGCCGCTCCTATCAGCTGTGGAAGTGGCTGTTCCTCCACATTGTCCAGCAGCGGCATGAAAGCGGCGAGAAAAAGCCCTCGTATTGTCGAGGAGCCGGTCCCTGGTTCTACGTCAATCTTTACATCGTAGAACACACGTTCTTGAATTGTGTTCTTCTGGTGGTTTCTAAACACGTTAAAACACAACGAAGACCTCCAACTCTTCATCAAAACACAGACTAATGAATTTAAAGCATTCCGTCGACATGTTGAGAGTTACTACATGGTTATTCGCACTCCCGGTAAATACAAAGCCTGCAAGCCGGTTAGCTTAGCTTAGCATAAAGACTGCCAGCACCTCTAAAGCTCAATAATTAACGTTATACATTTGATATTTCCTGTTTTATGAGAGTTATGTTCCAGACTATTTCCTAGCCAGGAACAGTCACCTTCCACTGCTGGGCAAAGGAATCGTTTCCTTGTGTCGCTCCTCGTAAAAAACACAGAATTTTTTCTTTCTACACTTGGCGGTGGAGGTGCCGGTAGACAGAGTTTGTTACATTTCGGACGTAGCTAGGGTTAGCTGTTTAAATTACGTATGCTAAGCTAACTAGCTGCTGGCTAAGGGTGGTTTAAATCTTCTCATCACGCATTTGGCAAGAATGCAAATAAACACATTTACCAGATTAATAAAATCATTTGAAGTCGGTTAGTCGAGTCATACTCTACCACTTATTTAAAAAACAGCAGCATACGGTAACCTCTTCTACGGTTGCCTTAATTTCAGGACCATGAAACATCAGCAGGCGGCGCTTTAATCTATATAACACCCGTTTATATAAATAACTACAACAAAGAATCAGTTAAATGCAGAATTAACACACAAAGTGTGATTTCAACAAAGCTAAAAAGTGCCAAGATTATGACCCCGGTGGGCCGTTGCACTAAAACAGAGATAAGAGCTCCTCCTCGACCCCTTAGTGACGCTCTTGTTTCCTCCTGACCTCTCCCGTCCCGTGCCGTGCCGGCCCATCTCCGCCGGTGATAAGCCGGACGATGACGGCAATAAGAGACCAGAACAGAGCCTGGGGGATGAGTCACCGGGGGGGGAGAACCTCAGGGTCACCGAGGGGGGAGAACCTCAGGGTCACCGAGGGGGGAGAACCTCAGGGTCACCGAGGGGGGAGAACCTCAGGGTCACCGAGGGGGGAGAACCTCAGGGTCACCGAGTTGTGCTGAACATCTTTGGATGTGAGCTGCTTGACCCCACTTCACTTCCAAACCCTGAAAAGCATGTTTATTTAAATTATAGCTAAAGAGTTTATCATGGTGAGAAATTGCGGAAACTGAAATTATCGGCTTGCGGGCGGTCCTTGAACGCATCACGTGCAGCAACCGCTTCCGTCGGAAGAAAGCGCCCAAAACAAAGCTTGAATTGGAATTTTTTTAAATTAAAAATAATATAAATATTCGGCTTTAAAACAGCAATGTTCTAGAACTAATCTAGCCCCCACCAAATGTTCTTAACCTGCAACCTGGTGGCGTGATCTCTCAAGGCCAAGGCACGGTCTATACATGTCATTTGAACGTTGAGCCCTGACTTGCATATTTCGTATAAACTGATATTATAGAGTAGATGAAAATATACTACAACATTAAACTCTGTGTTCCTCGGCCCGACCGGGAAGCCGCGGTCGCCTGAGACCGACGGTCACGTGACACGAAATCTGAGAAACTCCGACTGAGCAAAGAGCAGCAGAGAACAGCGGAGGTCGTCAATAGAGGTCGTAAAGGCGTAAATAGTTCACTAGAGGACACGGAGGGGAACTTCTTCTCCAGCGTTGGTCACACGTTGGAGCCTTTGTGGGCTTCGTGTCCCGGGAGCATGTTGGAGTTCCCTCGGCCCGGGGGTCACGGGGTCACAGGGTCACGGGTCCAGAGGGTTCTGAGGCCCGGTCTCACCTGCCGTGACGGTGTCCAGGTCCTTCAGGCCCTGCTCCTCCACGCTCGCCCTCAGCTGGATCTCGAAGCGCCTGGAGAAGCCTTCCTTGGGCTTCCACAGCGACTGCAGCCGGAGGGGCTTCTCGTGGTCGGCCACCACCCGGAAGCACTCGCGGCTCCACTGGCTGTCCTCGGCCGTCTGGCCAATCACGTCGCAGAGCACGTAGTCCTCGGCGTCTTCTTTCTCCAGGCAGTACCTGAACACAACGAGGTGGACAGGAAGGGGTTAAAGCACCTGAAGGTCTCATGGGAAATGTCGCCTCAGCACTTTGGTCCAGAACGAAATATCTCAACGCATATGAAACCCTTTGGTTTAACATTCGGAGGCGTTCATGCGCTCCTCGGGATGAATTGCCGTAAACTTGACGACTCTGTGACTTTTCCCTCTTGTGCCATCATCGGGTCATCATTTCTTTTTTTGTCCAATATTAAGGATTATGGCCGAGTACCGGAGGAACTAATGACATTCAATCCAACCGGCCTCAACTGTATATAATTTAAAGTATTAATATTACTAAATGTTTGCCCGCCAATGTGCTCTACTTAGATGGTGCATGTAGTAAATCAAATATTAGTCCCGCTTAGCATTAGTATTTAGCTCAAACTACAGAGCTTTACAGAGCCGCGAGAATGTTTATTTTTATTATTATAAATTAATTTAGATCATTACCATTAAGAACATATTAAGAGCTCATCTCCGTTTTTTCGAGAGCTTAAGTGGAACTTGTCAATAACCATCAGTCAAAAACATTGAAACATTGAGGAAAAGCAGAAAATCCTCACATTTCAAAAGCTGGAATAAAACTTTTTGGGGCTTTATTTTCCTCAATACAAGTTTTTAACGATTCCTTTAGTAGATCAGGTAAGGTAAGGATGTTTATAATCATTATTGTCATGTATTAATGCTCCACCGCTGGTACTGAACATATCTAAGAAGGAGCATCACATTCTCTTTGTGAAAATCCAGGTAGAAAGAAAGAGGCAGAAGCGCCTCGTTTCATCTCTCAAACACTGGTTCTAAAGGTTGTTGACATGGAGGCTGAGTCACAGGTTTACTCTACTTGGTCCGGTTCTGGTCCGGTTCAACTTGACCCTCGGCACAACTTTCCCCCCGTCCCCGGACCTCACCTCTCCAGGGCCTCCTTCACCAGCTCCTTGGCGCTGGACTGCGTGGTGGCCAGCACGCTCTTGTAGTTGGCGCCCCGACAGATGTCGCTTCCGAAGATCTTGAGGACGCCCGGCACCGACTCCTGGCTGGACAGCTCCGCCGGGTCGTCCGCGGCCTGGAGGTCGCCGGCCGGGGTCGCGCCCCCCAGCGTCTGGCTGCGGCGCCCGCTGCCGGGGCTGAGGTTGAACACGGCCGAGAGACGGTTGTGCCGGCGAATCTTGCTCTTGGCCGGCTGCCGGATGCCGGCGCTGTCCGTGGAGCGGACCGTGAGGTCCGAGTTACTGGACCTGAGACGACAAACACACCGTGAGGCCTGAGGGAGCGTCGCCGCCTCGATGTTGGGATTTTATTCAGATCTTTCTGATCTTCTAATGGTGTGTGACTGCACAAAGTGACTTATGGGTGAATACAAAAGCTTCACACACACAGATAGATACAGACATTTTTTTTTCCCTTTTACATTTATATGGAACAATCTTAACATTGTAATATATCTCACATGGATTTATACGACTTAAAACCAGCACAAGCTGAAAAACTCCTCTTATTTAACTTTTCCATCGGGCGTATTGATGGGTTTTATCATGAACCGTACTTCAATAATGAAAATGTTAAGTTACATTAAAAAGGTGATCAACAAATGTGGAAATATTTATGAGAAGAAATGTGAAAAATGTGAAAAACACACTATATACCATGGATAAGCACATTAAATTGTATGACTATAAAACTGTATGAACAGATGATGATTGACCACTTATGGGCAAAGATGGAATATGTATTCAGATACTCAAAGTGAAAATGAACTGTTTTCAAATCCTCATGCAAACCTTTACTGACATACACATTTAGAAAAGTATTATCAAATTATAGCACTACATATGCAGAATGGCCCAATTCAGAATATACAAACATAATTAAAATGGTTCAAGTTGCATAGATGAGGCTGTGAAGCTGAATCTATAAGAATAATAAATCAAAATGTATTATTTTGTTATATTCTGATACATGTCGTGGAATAGAGGTACCACAACATATAAATAACACACTTAAAGTAGCTCCAAAGCTGTGAATATAAACGTTAATGAGGACTTACTGGACGGATCCATTGCTGGGTTTCCTCCCCAGCTTGGCCAGTCCCTTCTTGGGGGAGCGGATGATTAAACCCACCGGGAAGTTCAGGGCTTGTTTATTTACGTGTCCGCTTTTCTCCTCCGAAATCATTGTTGTTCTGTATTCACGCCACAAAACTACCACAATAAAGCATTCTCCGCTTTATTATATTTAATAAAAATAAAAATGTAATAAAAAGTGTTTAAAAATACTCCAAGTATGAACTATATCCATGAAACAAAAAGTTATGAAAAAATCAAAATGTTTAAAAAGCGCGTTCACGTAATCTTCCCCACAAAAATACACCGAAAATCTAAATTAAAGGGTTGAAAACCAAAACGAAGCAGCAGCGGCGAGTCCGCTCAGAGAAACGAGCCGCGGAAGAGTCCCGGTCCATCGTCGTCCCCGTGAGACCCGCTGAGTGTCCTCCGGTGAGCCTGACCCGGACTGAATGGGGGGGAGACCGGCTGCAGCTGGAGACTCGCAGAGCTGCCGCGGGTGACGTCACCGCGGCGACACGCCCATCGGAGGCGGGACTAAACACACGCACACACACACACACACACGGACGGACGAATGCACAGACACACAGATGGGGACCCTTGTGTGACCGACGTCCTTGTGGGGTCCTAGTCTGGTTCCTAATATATTATATTGACTATTAACATTATTAAACTGTGCACAAACTGTATTAGACAATACACACAATGCTTCGCTCCTCCATCTAAGGCTCATTGGCTCATTAAGAGCTCCCTCTAGTGGCAGTAAAGTTGAACTGTCACCCAGCTGCAAAACATCACATTCAGTCAACAGAAACATTTATTTAGTGTTTTGTATGAAGCACATTACAGGTTTGTTTTGCAAATGAGTTCACACAAAAAATGAATGCTTAGACAAAAGCATAACATCCTTAATATGTGTCACTGCGACTTTATTAAAGGCACCAAAAGTACAAACACATTTGCAGTTCTGTATTCTTTCAAAACGCTACACACTGTTTCTTACATTATACACACACACACACACACACACACACACACACACACACACACACACACACACACATTCAAGTATGAAATATCTTGCAATTATTGGGGAAAGGTGAAAAATACAATATTTGCCTCCAAAATGTGATAGAATAATACTAAAGTACCAACAAAAGGTCCTTCGGTACAGAGTACCTCTGGGGTAGGATTACAAATTGTAATATCCTCATTGTTTTTTTAATTATTTGCGATTAAGCATTTCCTATTTTTGAAGAGACAGACAGGAAACAGGGAGGGGGAAGTGCGTGTGTGTGTGTGTGTGTTTAATCAAACCAAAGACGTTTGCTCAAAGAGTGTTTCCTGACAACTTTCACACACATGATACGCCACCACTAACACCGGCAGTACTTACCAAATATGCTCGTTGTCATGCACACACACACACAACCACTCACCCGCACACACACACAGTTAGTGTAGTTGGTATTGAGTAACAGGCAGAGAGGCGGATGTGACTGAGCTCCACCTGCAGCTGTGCACAGCGAGTGGTTTGGAGATTCAGTTCAAACTTGCATCGTTGATGTCTGCATATTTAAGAATGTGCTGAGCTTCTATCAGACGGGCTGGAAGCTGGAATGGATGCTTCTTGAAGACAAATAGAGACCAAACCTCCATGAGGTAAGGGATGACAAGACACTGCATTATCATTTTGATTTTATAAGATAGTTCAACAACAGAATGAAAACGAAAAAGTGTGTTTTTCATCAAGACAAAGGGGTATTTTGGTGTTTATGGGATAAAAAAGAACAATAGAACAGAGTTATTGGTCAAACTTCAGCACAGTTTAAATCTATTTTTAATTCTGTCAGTTATTGATTGAGTTCTTTAAATCCATGCAGAGAAAAACTTCAAATGAAGTAGCTTCATCCAACTCTTGCCAAACAACAAAACTTGAGAGTTTGGGCCATAATTAATAACCCAAATGTGCTTGTTCATGATATTAAGAAAGGACATTTAGTCATCAAAATGTTTTCTTGACTATAATTCACATTCACACGTTGACAGGTTGATTATAGTGGATTAAAGCAATATTAATTAATACTAGATAGCATTGTCATAAAGCAATCACACGTTCTGTGATGTACAATAACACTCAAGATAATGTTCATGGATTGGTGCGAAAATGTCATATCTGACTTGTTTTATGAAAACTCTGCTACATGAAAAATGTAGAAAACAATATGATTCATGTTTTATCCGTGAGACAGACGTTTGTTTAACACGTGCACAACATTACAGGATTAAAAGTTTCCTTTAGTGAAACTATAACGGCTCCGGAACCGGACAAATTCAAAGATTGCATGTTGCATGAAGGTCCTCCTGTTAACACAGATACATACACGATAAATATCATATCTCTTAATGCGGGGTCCCTAAGATTAGGTTAAAATGCAGAGGAAAACTATCAGGCATTTTAATTTGTATCTTACTTTTGTGTTGCGTAGCAATACAAGTATTTGTTATCTATTTATTTATGAATACACGTTTGCAGTGATAAAGTACCCGTGTTCAGCATGTTTAACCAAAATCATACGGGATATAACTGCTGATATTTAGCATGATCTTCTTATGCTTTACATGTTATTACGGCTCTTTTCTGCAGGAGTCTATCATGCAATTTGTGTTTTTACAACTATCCGAGCAGCCAGTGGTTCTCTCCAGTTTAACCTTCATGCGTGGTAAAACTATGCAGACTTTTCATTTGTTATCACCCAACGAAAATGTTTTTATTATTAGTTTGTTATCTTTTCAATCTCTAACAAGTTTCAAGTCTCTGCAAGGGGAACTTCTCCTTGTTCTTCCTCATAAAAACATAATGGTGATGCTACAGGAGTGAATATATTGTATTAAAATATAAAAAACGATCAAATCAGTGACTTTTGTTTTTAAATGAACACCCATTATTTAAACAAAGGACATATCATGTGAAGAAGAGATAGCAACACCACAGGATAAAGCTGAACAGTCAGTAGAGTTATATCAATTATATTAAAATATTAGACTGACGCATGTCAGAAAACATAAAGTTTCAATTACATTTACTTTAATCATATTTTTTTTTTACATTACACGAGGACTATGAAGGACAAAACTCTGAGCTAAAACTCTTAACTTATAAAATGTATAAAGTTCACTGTTTTATGTGAAAGGGTCAGGCTTTTATTTTGTTCTTTCTTGACATATTAATAATGATCAAAGTATGTGCATGCTCATTATTGTAGTATACACCATGCAGCAGTAACAACAGGAACACACTTTGACTTTTCTCCATCAATGTGCACTTGTATGTTCATATATTTCATGAATATCTAATTCAGCGCTTTAACTTTCTGTTTTTTCGTGGGTTCTCGTGTACACGTGCGACTAAACTACTATTGCAGAAGTACTGAGTATTAGTGACGACCTTCCACTGATAAAGCTTCGCTGATGAGAAAGGTCTGTTGTGAACATACAAGGAAAGGAAGAGGAAGCGGCGTCAGGTTAACCAGAAGGAGACCGAGAACTTTCTGATTTCTCAGCCAAATAAAAGGAGAACGATGACACAATTTGACATTATTAGAGGTTTGACACATTTCACAATGAGTATTAATAAATAAAATGCTTTGTCCACCACAAACAAATATGCATTCACCTTAATTGCATGAATTAAGAATATATAACTATATTGTAACCTACGTGCAGACACAAAGAAAGATCTTAAAAATCGCATGCTGACTTGTGTAATAAGTTTGTAATGCTTTAGCCAACATTGATGTATTTGTACTTTCCCCTAAGGATATACGTATGTTTAGAAAATAGTTTTTTTTTTTACTTGTTCTACATTGATCGTGTTGCATTCAAATGCTCTGCTCAGCTCAGCTTGGACCAGCTGCCTCCTCCACCTGTTGTACAAATTACCTGTAGCAGCCTGGTGGGGTACTCTGGTGTCACGTATACTTCTCCTTTACACTTTACATTTTATATATGTATGCATTTGCATTTACTCCAATACATTTCAACCTATTTGACAGCTTTAGTTCATTTCAACTGTGGTTGTATTATAATTAGCGGGCTTTTATTTTGAAACGCCGTGGGCGGAAGTGACACCGCAACGCGCCTCCCGTGGCTGGTACTCGTTTCTCTGGTCGCGGCGGAGCGGGCGGAGACACTCACGGAGCTCCCGGGATCTCCGGGACTTTTATTTTGTTTCTGCCGACACGTTTTCTCGCCCGTCCGACATGCTGCCGCGCTCACTGCGCGCAGCGACACGAGGCCTCCGATAAACCGACAGGTACGCCGCGCGACATTGTTTCAATATCAACTTTATACTGGAAAGTAGAGCCAGACTTCCTCGTAATAACGCATGCACGTTAGTAATAGCTCCGTTGTGTGTGTTCCTCTTTATCTCTCTCTCTCTCTCTCTCTCTCTCTCTTTCTTCTCCCTGCATCGACATTTTGATCGTAATATTTTGCAATATGTCTTTTTTTTCCTTACTGAATGAATCTGCCAACAAAACATTCATAATCTGGTTTAAATGACAATATATTATCACAGGAGAATGACTTCATCTTATATCTTCTTTTATGCCAAGCGTACATGTTTATTTTGTCATATTTTGTCTGACATGTTTGCATCTTTTTTTGTACTCCTCTGGCTTTTGGGGAAGTGGTTTCCAGGGTGTAACATTAGAGGGTCAGCGGAGGTCACCCACAACTCCTAATCGTCCATGACGTCATTAGTTCATAATGATATGTTACATGTTTGTTTGTGTTAGTCAGATCTTTGCGTGCCTCTCCCCGGTGAGGTCAGATATGAAGGGTTAAAGGTCAATGTGAGCGACACACCCTCCTCACCCTGTGGTGGGAGAACACTTCTACTAATAATTATTGTCTCCCTAATATCTCAGAAAACAGTTTAAAAATGTCTTTATGTCTTTCTGACCCGACCAAAAACTAACGATAAGTAAATTAATCTTTAACCATTAACTATGTCAAACCTTCTCTTAGTTTCCTCGCTTTTATTTGCTATAATTAAAAGTATATCTGTTTTAAGTCGTGGATATTTTGGTTGGACAAAACAAGGAATATGAATACGTAACCTGAGAATATGAGTTATTTAAAGATAAAACTGGCAACACTGTGAGTTCCACATAGATCAACAAACATATAATGTCATACGTTTGTGTGTATTGTGTGTGTGTATTTTTCATTCAGTCAATCAAATACAATACAACAATTATTATATATTATATACAAAAACAGAAAGACTGAAAGGTGTAGGTAGAAGCACAAATTAGGCTTATATATTCTTATCCTAAATTATTAACAAACAAATCTGACATTTTATATAAAATAAAGAAAACTAATACGTGACAGTGTTATACTCACGGGGGATACTTTATGTCTCTTATTTGTTAATAATATTTCTTATTTTTAAATATATTGCTTATGTTCTATGCAGCTTGAGAAAGAAACCGGTCTGGAGTCAAGATAGAGAGACTTTAAATATAAAAGCAATACAACTGGAACTATTAAACACAGTCAAATTTGTTTTAATAGTGATAACTACCGATTAAGATTTAAGATCAAAGTGAAATGTGTGGAATATGTGACAATAAGGGAAAGCTGTGATCAACAAGTATTAATTGGGGGATAAATTCTGTTCTGCTGATATTTCTTTACTCCAGAAGATTTTTTTCTCCATGCTGAATGATTTTGAGGAACTAATGAACACAACGTCTGGTGAAGTCAATGTTTAAAGAAGTTGCATTATTGTTTGTGGAGAAACGTAGAAACTCTCTCCGGCTCACGGGCGTCAGGCTCCGGCCGCACGCCGTGTGATCATTAGCAGGAAGTAGTCGGCGGCGGCACGCTGCTGTTAGTGCTGGCTGTTTATATCCAGTTAACATCCTGCCCCCCCCCCCCCCCCCCCCCCCCAAACAAACACAAGTCGTGCAAATTCGAGTAAAAGTTTAACTCCCTGGACCTTCTAGTCCTACGCATCTATTTTATGATTTAGAATGCATTAAATTCGATTTACTATCTTTTTTAACTTCATGTTTTGGATCATATTAGATCAAACTTTAGGATCAGCTCCTTAAAAATAATCAAAAGAATCAGTTGAAAGCTGGTCAGCACTGTACTCATTGAGTAAAACTATTATGTCTCGTAATACTTTCTTTAATGGTCTTTATTATTTACTTTTAACATGTGTATTACTTACTTTTTTATTTTTAATAGTTACTCTTAATGGTTTTTAATACTTAGTCTTAATTGGTTTTAATACTTACCGTTAATAGTTTTTAATACTTATTTTTCAATGGTATGTTCTTCTTAAATTTAAAAAGATGTACTGTAACTTTACATTGTGTGTATTTATCCTACTATTACCTAATATACTGTTAGTTATTATTAATAATGATGTAATAACTTGTTTTACACCTAATGTTGGCGTAATAACGATATTTGATGGTCGTTTCTGTGTCCGGTGAACATGTGTGTGGAGGAGGAGTGACCTGTGTTTTAAAAACGATAGAAACTAAATGTAAAGGAATAAATGATGATGATTTATTCCCCCCCCCCCCCCCCCCCCCTGTGTAGAGACCCTGGTAGCGATCGGCTCTTCTTGGTTGGACCGACGCCGCGATGGAAGCCAGAGGGAAGTACGACTTCACGGCCAAAGACCTCAGCTTCAAAAAGGGCGACGTGCTGAAGGTCAGGGGTCAGGGTTTAGGAGTCAGGGTTTAGGGTTTAGGGGTCAGGGTTTAGGGGTCGGGTTTAGGGGTCAGGGTTTAGGGGTCAGGTTTAGGGATCAGGTTTTAGGGGTTGGGTTTAGGGGTCAGGGTTTAGGGGTCAGGGTTTAGGGGTCGGGTTTAGGGGTCAGGGTTTTAGGGGCGGGGTTTAGGGATCAGGTTTTAGGGGTTGGGTTTAGGGGTCAGGGTTTAGGGGTCAGGGTTTAGGGATCAGGGTTTAGGGGTCAGGGTTTAGGGGTCAGGGTTTAGGGGTCAGGGTTTAGGGGTCGGGTTTAGGGGTCAGGGTTTAGGGGTCATGGTTTAGGGGTCAGGGTTTAGGGGTCAGGGTTTAGGGATCAGGGTTTAGGGGTCAGGGTTTAGGGGTCAGGGTTTAGGGGTCAGGGTTTAGGGGTCAGGGTTTAGGGGTCGGGTTTAGGGGTCGGGTTTAGGGGTCAGGGTTTAGGGGTCGTTCCGGTGCGTGATGTCTGGTTCTCCTCAGATCTTGAGACGTCAAGACGACTGGTACGAGGCGGAGATGAACGGCCAGAAAGGATTCGTACCGCAGAACTACATCGAGATGCAGACGCCCAGGTCGGGGGGGGGGGGGGGGGGGGGGGGGGCACTTAAACATCTGCTCCTCGGCAGGATGTTAATTTGCTAATTTGGAAAACAAGACTGGAGAGAAAACACAGCGATAAGAAAAGAAAGAACATTCTAACATTTTTATTAGTAGAAAGAAAATGTTAAAATGTTCTTTCTTTTCTTATCGCTGTGTTGATCAAAAAAACAATAAAATACATCACAAAATATTCATATTTTGAAAACAACACGTTTTGTGATTTATAACAAGCACCGTTTGACTTCAATTTATTAATTAACAACAAAGTTAAAAATAATCATAATAGTTTGTGCTCTTTTTTAATTGGATTTCATATTTTCACTTTTCAGAAAAAAGCTTGTTTTAGTTGCAGCAGGTTGTGTGTGTGTGTGTGTGTCTGACTGTGTGTGTGTGTGTGTGTGTGTTAACGTCACACACCTTCCTCTCCCCCTCAGGTGGTTCCAGGAGAACTCCAGCCGCAGCGCCGCAGAGGAAGTCCTCCGCTACGAGAGCGTGGGCGTGTTCGTGATCCGAGGCTCCCAGAGCTCCCCGGGAGACTTCTCCATCTCCGTCAAGTGAGCGCAGTCCGGGTCTGAAGGGCAAGAGCACAACAACAGGCCTGGTGTTGTTTACTGTAAACAACAACAGGCTTGTTGTTTACTGTAAACAAACATCAATGAGGATCAGGGCAGCGCCAGATGGAAGTGGATTTGTTTGGTTCATTATCTCCAAAAGAGGTTCTGTGACAGAACCCACTTCCTGTGACAGAACCCACTTCCTGTCCCAGAACCCATTTCCTGTCCCAGAACCCACTTCCTGTGACAGATCCCAATTCCTGTGACAGACCCGACTGCTCCAGGACGTGTTGCTCTGCAGTGAGGGTGTAGTTCTGCTCTGTGACCAGCAGAGGACAAGCCGGCCGAGGAAATCCATCTGCTATGATGGAGCGTGGAGTCAATCAACCAATCAATCAATCAATTAACCAACCAATCAACCAATCAATCAATTAATTAAACCTGATTGTGACCGAGAAAACAGAAAAGACAATCAAACAGTTATAGACCAATACACACAGGACAATAAAAAGTAGATACAAATGTAATACAATTGAAATAAATGGTATAATAGAAGAAATATTAGAAGTCAAATATTAATTGATGTATACATTATAAATAAAAAATAGAATACAATAAAAAAATTTGAATGCAATAAATAAAGTGATTTATAAAGAAAATATGTTTATTAATTAACAATGAAATACAATATAATTTAAAACAAATTTAAAACAATAAAGTAGGTGAATAAAAGGATGTAAATAACATCTATGAATCTTTCTTAATTAAAGGTCTGGCTGAAACGGTTTGAAGTTGAATAAGTTTAAGGGGTCCTGGTCCTAGTCCTCGGTCCAGGTCCTGGTCCTGTTCCTGGACCTGGACCTGGACCTGGTCCTTCAGCTAGTTGTTCAGGTCCAGACCACATCGCCGTTGTTCCTCTCCTCCCTCAGGCACGAGAGCGACGTGCAGCACTTCAAGGTGATGAAGGACAACAAAGGCCAGTACTTCCTGTGGTCGGAGAAGTTCACGTCCCTCAACAAGCTGGTGGACTTCTACAAGTCCACCTCCATCTCCAAGACCCGGGAGATCTACCTCAACGACGGCAGCTCGGACAGCAAGTACCCCGCCGCGGCCCCGTCGGTGAGTCGCTCGGGCTGTAGAGGCGTCGCCATAGCAACGTGCCTACCCTGAGACTTCCTGTCCACAAAGTTATTGTAAGCGAGGCCGCGATCCATCGTGTGTGGATTTGCTCCTTAATGAGGGAGAATCGGCTGTGGAGGAAGTCGTTATTAATATTAATTATTAATCGTCATATTTACACATAGACGTCTTAATTGTTGCATCTGAACGCTTTGATGTGATGTAATCAAACGTGTAATCGAGAATATCGCTCAGTTTCATTTATTTGTATATCTTTACTATTAAATAATTATTTATTATATTTTTATTAATTATTTATATAATTATCATTTTTGCTAGATTATTAAAAGCTAAATGATTACATTCACAACATTTAAAAGAGGAACTTTTTTTGGAATAACAAGTAAATCAATAATCCGTTTATTAAATAATTCATCAGTGATTTCCACAGTTTTCTCATCTAATTTTCATTTTCATTCATAAATCCTGGATGTTTCATGAGGCTCTGTGATTTCTGAACGTGTGAATATAGCGGCGCTGTTTCTCCAGGTGAAGAGGGGAAGTTTACCTGAACCGCGAAACGCCGCCGCAGCCATCGCCGCCGCCGTCGGCCGCCGAGCGTCAGACCAGCCTCACAACATGCTGGTACTCCTCCTCCTCCTCCCCCTCCTCCTCCCCCTCCTCCTCCCCCTCCTCCCCCTCCTCCTCCTCCTCCTCCTCCTCCTCCACCTCCTCCTCCTCCTCCTCCTCCTCCTCATCCTCATCCTCCCATCTGGTTATAATTACTCTAATCAAATGAGAGAAGTCACACCATTTGTTTTTTTAGTGAACTAGGTCAACTTTAATTTTACAGGTTAAACCTGTCTTCAAAGGAACAACTTTAGGTTTAATAAAGATGATTAAATACTTAAGTTATGTTTAATAAAAGATAACAATACTTACTTATGCTTAGTAAAAGATAAAATACTTAGTTATGTTTAATAAAAGATAACAAATACTTGATTAAGATGATTAAATACTTATATATATAAGGTTTAAGGTATATTTATATAGTTAGGTTTAATAAAAGGTTAAAAAATACTCTAGTTAGGTTTAATAAAAGATGAAATACTTAGATTAAATGAAAGATGACATACTGAGTTAAAGGTTTAATAAAGATGATAAAATACTTCGTTAAGTGTAATAAAGATGAAATACTAAGGTGTATGATGTCTCCTCCAGGCTAAGAAGGTGGGTCTGGAGGAGCGAGCTCACACCATCGGCCACACGGGCAGAAGCAGCCCCGTCATGGCGGCTCACCCCCCCCACCGGGCGTTTGAGACGCTGCCACCGCCTCAGGTCCGCCTGCCGCCGCACACCAATCACTTTAAATTGAATAATCTAACACAAATCATAGAGTTACTATGTCATAAATATAACTTTTAACTCCGTATTCGTCGCTGAAAGACAACCGAGTCGCCCGCCACGTATTTGACCGCCGCGCCTCCTCCGTCCAGCAGAGGGCGCCCCCCGCGCAGCAGGTCAAGGCGCTGTACGACTTCCGCGCCGAGGAGGACGACGAGCTGGGCTTCAGCGCCGGCGACGTCATCGAGCTGCTGGACCGCTCCGACGCGTCGTGGTGGAAGGGCCGTCTGCGGGGGAAGAGCGGCCTGTTCCCCGCCAACTACACCATTCGGCTGTGAAGGAAGCAACGAGACTCCTCCCACCTCCGCACGGTCGTCACGGGTTACCCCGAGGACTGAGTCGCTTCGCGTTCGCAGATTATATTCACATGCGCTCTGCAGGAAGGAGCAGCAGCAGGGACTCGAACCTGCGACATGTGGCGGCGAGGAAACTTTAGACGTTTCCGTTTATTTGCAGAGCGACTTCTTCTGTCCCGTTTGTGTATCGCAGCGACGTCCCTGATGAAAAAGTATCGGTAGATTTCACAAAAAGCCTGAACGCTTGACGTGTGCAACTTACTCGCAATAAAATCCTTGACGACGACGAGACGCGTGTGAGGTGTGATTCATAGGAAGAGAAGAAGAGGCTCATCCTCCTTTTTGCATTTATTACGTACGAGGAACCCCGTCGTTTAACTTTAACTGTTCAGGGTTTTCTGTGCTTGTGGTATGAGTCTTGTCGAGCTGCAGGTGGGCGGCTGGCCAAAATAAAACCAGAGGTGAGAGGAAGTTAGCCTTCAAAATAAAAGCTGCACTGACGCCGTCGTCCAAATCAGAAGGGAACGAACCTCCGGTTATAAAAAGTAAAATCATTGCTGAAGGGCCATAAACATGCATTCTCTCTCCTGACCACCAGGGGGCGACTAGTCCTGTTGTATAGATGTGCTTCATTTGTTAAAGCTGCACTATCTACTGACCACCAGGGGGCGACTCCTCTGGTTGTATAGAAGTTTGCTTCATTTGTTAAAGCTGCACTATCTACTGACCACCAGGGGGTGACTCCTCTGGTTGTATAGAAGGTTGCTTCATTTGTTAAAGCTGCACTATCTACTGACCACCAGGGGGCGACTCCTCTGGTTGTATAGAAGGTTGCTTCATTTGTTAAAGCTGCACTATCTCTACTGACCACCAGGGGGCGACTCCTCTGGTTGTATAGAAGTGTATGATTCATGCATTGTAGCAGCATTCTCTCGCCTGACCACCAGGGGGCGACTTCTCTGGTTGTATAGAAGTATGCTTCATGTGTTGAAGCTGCATTCTCTCTCTTGACCATGAGGGGGCGTTGTACCTCCTCTGGTTGCATATAAGTCTCTATAGTGACTACTTCTCTTGATGTTTTCCCTCAGTAAACATTGTAAACATGAGTTTATGTCTCAGTCTCTAGTTTCTAGTCTTCTATACAGCATGATGTCATCATTTATACTTTATGGTCCTCTAGAGTCACTCAGACTATAAATGAGGGGATGCTTTATATATATGTTCTCCCAGCCGTGTCCCTGTAGTCAGAGGTCGTGACCCCTGTAATACTCCTGGTCTGGGTGAATATGGATCCCAGCAGTTCTCGGATCTGAAGTCTAGACGATCTGAAGCGTCATCGTATTTCCTCAACGCGCAGTAATCGCTGCAGAGATAAAAGGACCTTAAGTAAACGTCCGTCTATAGTCAAGATAAATCTCTTCATCTGTTGAAACCTGTCATTAGAA
This sequence comes from Liparis tanakae, assembly GCA_036178185.1. NCBI lineage: Eukaryota > Metazoa > Chordata > Actinopteri > Perciformes > Liparidae > Liparis > Liparis tanakae. The sequence goes on along the minus strand of CM070091.1, from coordinate 18,183,726 downwards.
ACACTCCCTCGCTGCCGCTTAATGAACTGCAATTACACGTCACGCTTTCCCGGTGAAGTGCTTCCCCTTGACAGGCGGCCCGGTCTCCGGGAGTCCCGAGGCCTCGGCGGCGCCTTGCTCAAGGACACTTCAACGCCTGAACGGCAGGATTAATGCGTCCTTCAGGCCACGGACGTCTCCTGCGCACGATGTACGTAGCGTTCGTTTTTACAAGCCGGATGAGAAGCACACAAACGCACCGTCACACGGCAAAGATCACAACGATCTGATGGAATCTAGGATTTTCAAAGTGAGAGTTAATCAGATTATAAATCGCAATACTAATAAAACTGTCTCTCACCTCATTACCTGACATTAGATGGGTGTAGTATATTCTATAGTTTGAATATACAGGTAGTTTTCTGTCCAGTGGTTCTCAACCTCGAGGTCGGGCCCTCCGAAGGGTCACCAGACGAATCTGAGGGGACATGTGAGTGAGAAGAACACATTAGGTGGCTTGTTGGGATTGTTTTAGGAACTAAAAGGAGACAAGGGTGACAAGGAGACAACAACAACAACAAGGAGACAACAACAACAATAAGGAGACAACAACAACAAGGAGGTAAGACAACAAGACATTAGTTAAACAAAGTAAATGTGTTCAAGATGACGTATGACTGTCATGATGTGGAATAGTTCAAGTACAGGTGGTACTATTTGTTAAGTTTCTGTAAACTTGCAGGTTTTATAGTGTTTTTACTCAAGTGACTCGTTAAAACAATCGTGTATTGCCAAAGAATATAATCTCACCGACATTAGGATGTTTCATGAAATACTTGGTTGAGTTTAATAAAACATGAGCTACCTAGTTAAGTTTAAAAAAAGATGAATACTTAGTTGGGTTAAATAAAAGATGATGAAAACTAGACTAGAGTCACAAACACTCTTTTCTTTCAATCATTTTATTTTCATTATATTTTCATTATTTTCATTTTCAAACAACAAAGCAACCTATAAACCCCACGTTTCTTTTATTCCGAAGGTTTTACAACCGGAAATCGACCTTTCCAAACACGTCCCGCCTCCCGCTGCTCACCTGAGAGACTCACCTGCGGTACCCGCAGTGCCTGGGAGAGCAGCAGCCGAGCAGCAGCGACCGACGGCCGGCTAGAGGAGGCATGGCGGAGTCCCAGCTGATGTGCATGGACGACGACCACGTGAACGAGAAGGTCCCGGAGACCCGGCCGAGCTTCTACTACAGCGAGGAGCAGCGCGCGGCCCTGGAGCAGCTGCTGCGCGGCGGGGACGGCGCCTTCAAGATGCGCCTCAAGGAGGACAACGTCAAGGACTTCCTCTCGGCGGGGGAGATCGGAGTGCTGCGCGAGACGTTCCGGGAGTACGAGACGGACAGCGACTCGGAGTCCGGGGAGCACGAGCGGCCCAAGGAGTCCCCCAGCGCGGACTCCGGGGTGCACTCCACCTACTGGCCCGAGATGTCCGACATCGAGGTGCCGCCGCTGGACCTCGGCTGGCCGGGCAGCTGCGGGCTCTACAGGGGGGTGACCCGGGTGGCCATGTACTCGCACCCCCCCAAGGAGTCCGGGCCCCACATCAAGGAGGTGGTGAGGGGGCTCATACAGGAGTCCCACAAGGTAACTTTATATTCTATTAATGACCGTTTTATTATGAGTCAAGGTATATAACTTTATCAACCAGTTTCTAATACGAATACATGTTTATCAATGTTTAATTTAATACTGCATTAACACCTTTTTGTTGTGGGAATCAGGAAAAAATTATGCAAAACAGTCAAATCTTTATAAAACTATGTACAGCGTATATCTAACCTGTTATTATCTTGATCAATCAATTTATTCATGTGTAAAATATCAGAAAATAGGGGGAAAAGGTTTCCAGTTTTGTAAAGTGAATGGTGACGCAAATCCAATTCAGATTGAAAGCAGCACGTATTAATATTTTATTAGCTGTAATTAATTTTAATAATTTATTATATTCTAATTAGTTAAAGTTTTGATTTAAAACAAAAAGACTTTGAAAAGAAATCAAAGACGAAAACGGTCTGCCGGTAAATTGCTAAAACTAATTATTTCTAGTGTGATTCTTGCACAATGTAGGTCAAACCGTTTTCACGTTGCATGCAAATAAATTAAACCGGAGAAGAAATGACTCATGCCATTTTAATAGTGTTTCCCCCGAGTCAGAACGCTCTGCTCTTCTGAATCTCCAAGTCGGCGTTGAATGCGTCACAAAGAACACATTGTTGAACTTGAACTCCTCATTTGGCACTTTAAAAAAAGAAGAAAAGAAATGAGTCAAACAAGTTTTTTTGACCTACAGCGGAACAAAATCATCTGAAATTTCAAAATGACTGGCTACCAGTGATCATGTGACCGCCTCTGACAGTAAAGGAGACAAAGACCCCTTGGCTGAGATTAATAAAACCTCCCTCCACGTGTCACGAGTACATGAGGCGGCCTGTGCTGACAGTGGGAGGTTTAAAGCATAATTAATGTGTTTAATCAGAATTTAATGGGTTTTATTGAGAATAACATTGGTATCGACATCAACTTAAAGCAAATATAGAGAATTAAAGGACTATTCATTTGTTTTTAGTCAAGAGTTGCGCCAATGTCTGCAGGGGCTTCACGGCGACGAGCTTCAGACGTGTTTTAACGCGTTGGAAACCCACAGCTGCTTTACGAGAAAAATTCAAATCTAAATGACAGTTGGGAGTTATTACCCACACGTGAAATGTTTATGTGCTTGTACATGCATGCAGTTTGATCTGTATCGCATCAATCATGTTGATAGGTTTAGTTTTAAATCCTTTACATCCTTAAATTTAAAGGAAAAGTAAACAAGCTGACGTGGTAGAAAACTTAGCATCGGCAGATTTAGCTTCGAGATTAATTGTCGTTATATAAACAATGGGTGCGTGGCACAGACGTGAACAAAAGCAGTGACGTACTTTTAAGAGTCGGTGAGTCGGCAGTTTTTGTGTGTTGCCGTTAGAGTTGATCAACTTAAGCTAACGGGCTAATTCAGCAAACGTTAGCTTATGGATAAATACCCGTCTTTTTAAGTTTTTCCAGCCGACTCATTCTACTGTTTGGCTGGCGGCCGTGGATTCGTTCGACCGGAATGCCGTGCGACTTTAACTAACAAGCTAATTACGCCAACGTTAGCTTGCATGCAGTTTGCTTTGTGTTTACATCCTTAAATTTAAAGGAAAAGTAAACAAGCTGACCTGGCAGAAAATATGTTAGCGTCGGCAGATTTAGCGTCGACATTAATTGCCGTTTCATAAACAATGGGTTCTGCCTTTTTATGTTGTGTTAGAGTTAATCAACTCAAGCTAACGGGCTAATTCAGCAAACGTTAGCTTATGGATGAACGCCCATCGTTTTAAAATATTATTTAACTTTCACTGACTTTAGTGTTTTCAGCCGACTCATTCTAATGTTTGGCTGACGGCCGTGGATAGATCGTCTGAAATGACGTCCGATTCCGACAGATTTAATCGACTAACTAATGAGCTAATTACGCCAATGTTAGCTTTGTGAGTCGCCGTCTTTGTTTTGCATTTTTATAGATGACTTTCCAACTGCTGGACGTTTCTTTAAATTACAACTCTGTCTTGTGAGTTGTTGGAACATCTTTTATTTCTGATTTTTAGTGGTTTAATTTTTAAACAAAGAAGCCTGCAGCGCTGTATAAAATGGCGACTGGCTACATGATGTAATGCTAAATAAACGACGGTTGTGTACATTACACGCTCAATCGGTGTAAACTCCCCATCACAGCATTGTTTGATGTTATTAGAGCCCACTGCACACCGTTACATCGTGTTACAGGATTCACAGGCTTGCCTTTGTTTGCGAGTCACAGGTTGATGAGCTAACAGCTGATTACTTCGCTCACTGCTCACTATTGATACCAAGATAATTCATCTATGAGGAAATACTTTTCATTGCATTTTAATGCTTGTTAATGGACTGGAAGTAGTAGTTGCTTTATGTACCTGTCCATGTCGTCCTCTGGGGGGTTAATGCAACAAAAAAGAAAGTGACAACATGCCATCCCTGCACCTGGTTCCAAAGGCAAATTAAGACGGCGATGTGTCTCTTTAGCTCTTAATTAAATGTACATTCAGGCAGATCTTAAACATCCCCATGGCACTCTGAACCCGCTAAACCCAACTTGGCATTATTACGCAACTGTCAGCTGCAGTAATTGCACAATCGACTCCTGTACAGACCACTTATAAAACCTGATATGTACGGTGAGTATCACATTTTACACACTTGAGTTTTCCGGTAAGACACAAAGCCAGGGAAGGGTTCACCGCACGCCCAGAGCTTCAATAAAACAAATGTGCATCAATGGGAGAGTCAAACGCGTGCAAGTTTTAACAAGTCAAGGTATAAGTGCAGACTGTAAAAGGCCGAGCAGCTCTAAATGTCAACTTCACATCAGGACTTGCAGCAAAAGCATACGGTTGGCACAGGGCTTCGGTACTTTTCCCTTCACCCACTCAGATTCCAGCAGCTCCCACTGATCCCGGGTTAACTCATCCGGACGAGCCTGGCTGAGGGGAGGGGTTAGTTGGGAGACGTTATTGGTGAATAATCTGACTTACTTTTGAGGTGTGAATGAATCCCGGTGACATGAGCGCGCTCGGGGCCACGGCGGCTTAATGACGGTGTGCTGAGATTGTTCCCCTTGAAGGGAAGTGAATCATTTACTGCCGAGAGCCTGCCAAACACTACACAGGGCACATCTTCATTACAGTGTCCTGAAGCCTGAAGTTAAGAGCTTCCTTCTGCAGAAACACACACAGACACACTTCTGGAAGCAGAAAGAGGCTATAGCATATAGATTTATTTTAAAATGTCAAATCAATAAGTAAAGCACAGCTGTCACAATGAACAGTGGGTTGCAAGTCCAGGTGTGAAAACATGACGGTTGTATAAATATGCTTCTTGTTCAAAACTATACAATACTTTTTATATTTATTCAAGATTATTATCTATATTTATATATAATCAAGACTATTGTTTGTATATATATATATATATATATATATATATATATATATATATATATATATATATATATATATATACAAACATGTATTAAGACTATTTATTGTCCATATATATATATATATATATATATATATATATATGTATATATATATATATATATATATATAGAATTCAAGACTATTGTTTGTATATATATATATATATATATATATATATATATATATATATATATATATATATACAAACATGTATTAAGACTATTTATTGTCATATATATATATATATATATATCCATACAATACTTTTTATATATATTCAAGATTATTATCTATATTTATATATAATCAAGGTTATTGTCTATATATATATATATATATATATATATATATAATTAAAGAATTCAAGACTATTGTTTGTGTGTATATATATATATATACATGTATTAAGACTATTTATTGTCCATATATATATATATATATTCAATACTAGCATTATTATACACGTCATATTTTTACACCTGGATGTTTTTTTCTGTGCAATCAATTCACACATCAAGACATTCTTTTACCTTTTTGTCATTCATATTACGTGGTGCTAATAAACCCACAAACGTTGTCTGAACAAGGTATTCCTCTTCCCAGCTTCCGCATCAATATGCGGAAAGGATTGTATTGCATTTGTATTCAAGAAGCGACGGCACCGAGGAACTTAACACTCCAGCACAGACCGCTCCTACCTTAACAATAAACAGTTTTAATAGAGACATTTCATATTTGCTGGCGAGTGTTACGCATTCCCACGGTGTCATAAAGCTTCTATAGTCTTACAACTGTTTTTTAATGTAGTATTTATTTCTCTGAGACCATGTATAATACAGAACTTACTCTACGCACGTACAAATTCAAGGTATCTTTTGGTGCAACTTTATATTTCTGTTCCTTCATGTCTTGAGAACATTCTTCTTCTTCTAAAGCTGGATAAACTATTTTAATAAAGCCTCTTGAATGAGCTTGAGAAGGCTTTTGTCCCAAGGCGGAATGGAGGGCTGATTTCTCAACTTTTTTGAGATACTGTTCCCTTAACTCTCGCCAAGAGAACTAGTGTCGTTCTCAAAATGTTTTAACTATTTCCTTCACCGAGGTGGATGTAACGCGTAACTGGAGGGCAATCAAATGTTCAAAAACCACAAATATCAACCTCATGGTGGCACTAGAAGGAAAAGTCACAGCATCACCAAACTAAGTAGGATTCATCCTTGGGGGTTCATGACTGTCTGTACAGAATTTGATGGAAATCCATCAAATATTTCTTGAGATATTTCAGTCGATAACAAAGTCGATTGACCCTCGCTTAAAAACAACAGGTGGATTTACACTCGACCTACTTACCAGTCAGGACCAGTGTGTGTTGACGTCTGCTTCATATAGAGTCATGCATGGTTTACGTTTCATGATTGATGCCTATTCATATTTGACTGAGCCTTTATTCACACGTAACGTTGTCCGTTTGCCAGGAAAACTTGTTTCGGAGGTTGTTGGATCCGGCTCAAGCGCGTAATAAGGAAATGATTAACACTAAATTGCTCTTGAGCACAATAAAAGCACAAAGTAAAACAGTTAAAATCACAAGCTTAGAATGCTGGATCAAGAGACGGCTAAAAGAAATAGTTGGCGAGTAGTAATTGATAAAGTTATCTGGAAGGGAAACCGTTGAAAAGTTGAGCTTCTAGAGCTACTGGCCCCTTAACGTTGAGCAAGTCGAATATGTTGTTACTTAATATAGCCTCCTGGATGGTTTACTTTTGATAATTGACGCCTATTTAAATGAGACTATGTCTCTTTCACACGTAACCTTGTTTGTCTGCCTGGGAAAACTTGTTTGGAGGTTGTTGGATCCGACCCAAGTGCACAGATGAGGTAATAAGGAAATCGTGGGGGTGGGGGGGAAGCCTTGCATTATTAAATCTAAATTTGCATTCAATGACATAAAAAACCCAGCGTAGCTGTAAAATGCGTGACGGCAGTCGTCGTCGTGTTTTGTAATCGGAGCACATGGTACTTAATGAAGTCCACCGTAATAAAAAATGCATTGGAAATACAAAGAACAAGTAAAGTGCCGTCCTGATTCCTTTACTTTACGTGGTGTCTCACTTCCTTCGCTCGGATCCTCTACTTTTGTGGTCTCGATTACAGAAACTGGCGTTGAGATGATAATTAGCATTTGCTTGTTATCCCTCGCTGCTGCTTCGGCTTTATGTCTCGTCGCTCTTGCGCAACCTTTTCAATCGGCTGGAATAACCGGTTCCCCCGAAAGCATCAACTGTTAGTTTGTATCACAACACGGCGTATTAAGAAGCGTGCGGTCGTGTTTACCAGCAGTGAGGGTGGCGAAAGATGTTCACGTATCTTTGTAGGCGGGTTGTCAGTTTCTCTAAAAAAAAAAGAAATAGGGAGGCAAACGTACACATTCTCAAAATACCCAGAAACCATCAGATGTGGCATCTTTACCAAGCCGTCCGGTCGGGGAGGTTTCACAGGGAAACAAAGTGATCCTTATATAAAAGATGACGCAAAGTAGAACAAAGACGAGGTTTAGCAACAATAAAAAAGCAAAACAAAACGTCCCGTGGGCGTCGGTAAAGGTCACGGAGGAACAGCGGTTAGTGGTGGCTAGCTGAACTGGAAAGCTAATGGAAACGGTTGAACCCGTTAGCTAAAAGTGCTACAAGTGGAATAGTTGGCAAAAAGTAATGGATACACGGTTAAAGCGTAAGCTACAAGTGAAATGGCTAATGAATATATACAGTTGTAACCGTCCACATCTATTCGCTGGATGCTATCAATGGCGACGTTAAGTTTGCTGAAACTGTTTGATAAATGGTTCGAATGGATAGCTAACGAATACAGCTAAAGTTAGCTTTAATGTAGAATAATGTGAAAAAAGCTGTAGTTGAATGCTCGTTAACGGTGGACATTAATAGCCGTTGGGTTGACAGTGGGAGGTCAGTGAACCACTGGTTTAATCACTTTATTGTTCACGCTCTTCATGTAATGTCGATGTAAAAGGTAAAGTAGCTACAGCTGGGTAAAAAAAAAAAAGGCGAATATTTCCCCGTGAGTAAAAGTATAAAGAAGCACGACGTGGAAATACTCAGCATTTAAATATGTAAATGCCCCCCCCCCCCCCCCCCCCCTCTCTCTTCTGTGCCCCCAGCTGGTGGCCATAGTCATGGACCTCCTGACGGACCTGCAGATCCTCCAGGACCTGCTGGACGCCACGTCGCGGCGTGGGGTGGCGGTCTACGCTCTGCTGGAGGCGCGGGGCGTGCCCCACTTCCTGGACATGTGCACACGGCTGCAGATCACCGCTGTGCATCTGAGGGTGAGCTCGGCAAACAAATACACAAGCTACAGGTACATGGAAAGTGTGAGGGGAACAATAAATGCTCGTCTAGCCGCTTCATTCTGCTCTTTTTTTTTTATTCTAACGGCAAAAGACTGTGAACAAGCCCCTCGTTGTGCCCGGCTGGTTTCGGGTGTATTCCCCTCGGCTTTGGGGCTTCTCCTGTGTGGCGCTTACAGCGTTTGAACATTTTGCTCGGGATGAACTAATAACCTTTAAACCTGCATTCTTCTATACCTAGATAAGAAAAATAACCAATATTATAACTCATTGAGTTAAAAATATATATATTTAAAAAATATAATTAAACTAAATGGATCCCACACGAGTAATTTGATGGGAAATGAAGAATTTTACTTCTAGGAAATTGGGGAATGAATAAAAATAAAATATAAACTTTCATAAATGAGGAATATATAAAAAGTTTAGCCATAACATTTTGAGCAAATACCTTGATTTTAATCTATATTAGAACTTATGGATTAAAATTATATTTTTATTTATTTTATTTTAACGATATATATATATATATATATATACAGTATATAAAACAAATTGTAATATGATGGTGATAAAAAAAAAATTCAAAAAATGAATGAATAACCAGTTTAAATGGTGGGTATCAGACTTTAGACTTGTGATGCTTTCGTCCCTCTTCTGTATATAAGGTGTTAAAAGTAGTCTCATCCTCTTGCTAAATGAATATTTAATGCCGTTAAGAGCTGCAGTGGGCTCGGGGCGAGCAGCAGGCCACCGAGCCGGACGGTCATCCGATCTCCTCTGGGACCCGCCGCCCGGCCCGGCCCGGTTCTGCCGGTCATGGCGGTGTCGGTTGGCGCGGCAGTGAAAGGCCTTTCTCAGAGCGCTGGGCTCCGTTACTCTCGCTTCTCACAGACTCCTGGAACCGATCCGATGTAACCCGGCGCCTCGGTGTGTCCACTCTGTGTTTACGTCTCCTTTCCTTTCTTGTTTCCTCATCCTCTTCCCTTTAAGCAAACACGCTGTGATCCACGCTGTGTTTGCCTTGGCACGTCCTTGTGTCAGTAGTGCACAATGCAGCGGCGTGACGGTGAGGTCACCCGGTGCTCGCCCGTGTGATGCTAAGCTACGTGTGTGTAATCAGGCGGGTGTTTTCCTCTGCACAGAACCTCCGTGTGCGGATGGTGAAAGGTTCGGGGCTGGCGCTGTCGTTTGGGAAGCTGCCCGGGTCGCTGTGCTCCAAGTACATGCTGGTGGACGGAGAGAAAGTCATGTTTGGGTCTTACAGGTGAGCATGATTATTGATTATACATTATTCATTATTCACAGCTGAGACGGGACAGATCATTATTATTATTATCATTATTATTATTATTATTATTATTATTATTATTATTATTTCTATTTAGCAGTCAAAAGTGAAGAAAAACACATATTTCTACTTAATACTTTATGAATATATACATATATATTCTTTTTTTTATTCTAAGAAAAGAAAATGAATGTATATATAGTATATATATATATATAGTGTGTACATACAAATATATATATACAAAATGTGTATATATATATATATATATATATATATATATATAATTTAATATATTTTCTTTTTAAATATATATTTAAATATGTTGTAATGTTTTTGTGTGTGTGTGTGTGTGTGTATATATATATATATATATATATATATATATATTTTTTTTTTTTTTTTATTATTTTTTACTTATTTGAAAGTAAGAAAAACAAGATTTCTCAAATGTATACAATCTCTACATCGTGTACATATATTATATATTCCTGCATCCGCAAAACAAAAACCCCAAACATTCGCTGCGTAAACAAACGACTCCTAATCAAATAAAAATGTAATGCGTAACATTTAAATGTAGGCTTGTGAACAGGCTTGATCCTACCAACATTTCAAGAGGAGTTTTCTGAGGTACAAATAAAACGTATGAATGTACCAGACCTGTTGTGCGAGTGACGTCATCGCATCCCAGCATGCCAGGTTTGTCTGCATTTCTTTCCAGATGATGGAATAGATAAGAAGTCACTCTGAGTTTAGCAAATACAATTATCCAAAATTAATTTGTTTATCTCGTGCCGGTTAACTGAAAGTCGTCATACCTGCAGGACTACTGTTCAAGTAGTCCTGCAGGTATTATAATATTTAGAAAAACATTTATTTATTATGTATTTATTTATGATAAAATTGTTTATTTATTATTATTTTTGTTTATATTTTTTTGGGTCTTCTGCAGCCTCTGCAGGTTAGTCAGAGGCTGCCGATTTTTTTCTTATTTTATTTGTATCTATTTTCAGAGCACCGTCGATGCACACGTATGATATTTAGAATGTAATTATAGAGCGAATAGTTTGCTTTATTGAATAGAATATAAATAAATAAAGTACTAGATGCAGCCCAACACAAATATAAGATCTAGAGTTTATGGAAGCGACGTAAAGGAGTTGAGCTCCAGGTCTGAGGACGGATGACACATCTCGACACACGAGGCTGAGATGAGTCATTTCTGTAATTCAGCCCATTCGCCCGCTTGTTTACTTTCTTGCTGAGTCGGTTGAGACTGTTGATAGCGCTTAGCTTAGCATAAAGTCTGGGAGCCTGGCCATGTGCAAACGGTATCCATACATTTTAATATGTATAATCTATATTATGAGGCTTTAGAGGGCATTACCCTCATATGGGTCCTTTAAACTATTAAACTTTATTAAATGTATAAATGCTTTAGCCTCATACAGGTATATTAAACTATAAAACTACTAAACTTTATTAAATATATAAATGCTTTAACCTCATACGGGTCCATTAAAACATTAAACTATTAAACTTTATTAAATGTTTAAACGCTTTAGCCTCATACGGGTCCATTAAACCATTAAACTATTAAACTTTTTTAAATGTGCAGATAGTCAAGTTCGACTTCAAACATAAAAAGCCAATGTGCGCCTCCTTTGACCTTTTCAAAATAAAAGTCTGATTCATCTCTCAAGAGAGGAAGTGGATTAATGCCTCTATAAACTATTCAAACAATAAAATATCAAAAGGCATACGTCGAAACCAGAGAGGCAAATACAAAACAATCAACTCCAAACAATATTCACCTCCTCCTCCTCCTCCTCCTCCTCCTCCTCCTCCTCCTCCCGCAGCTTCACCTGGAGCTCCTCCCGGATGGACCGTAACACCATCACGGTGATGTCGGGCCAGATCGTGGACTCCTTCGACAACGACTTCCGGGAGCTGTACGCCGTGTCCGACCCGGTGGACCTCTACGGCGAGTTCAGCGTCACGCGGCCGCCGATCTCGGCGCCCGTCCGGAAGCTGGAGCGCGTCCACACGATGCCCGTCTCCACGTCGCGCTTCCAGACGTCCGCCGGCGACTCGCGGCAGGGCGACGTCAAGGTGCCGGCGCACAAGTACCACAACCCCAAGTACTCGCTGGTGTTCGGGAACAACATGGGCCACAGGGGCTCCGTGCAGGACCTCCCCTCCTCCGGCGCCGCCGCCACGGCCGGCTCGCTGGTCGGCGGCGGGACGCACGCGAGGAACGGCGGGAGCCCGAGGAACGGCCTCCCGCTGAACCACGCCCTGCAGAACCACAAGGTGGACCCCGCCCCCCCGAAGAGTCCCGGCGCGCCGGCGGAGGACGAGGACGCGGACGGGAAGGGCGACTCGAAGAAGAACCATCAGCTCTTCGGCGCCAAGAAACAAATCAACTCCTTCAGGCACTTCCTGAAGCACAGGGGGCCCACGGAGACTTTGGTGGAGGGCGTGGTCACCCCGCAGAGCCCCGCCCCCGTCTACAAGGCGGCGGAGACCAACGGCGTCGCGGCGGCCGAGGAGGTGGACTCGTTCAACGTCGTCGAGACGCCGAAACCCAAAACCAAGAAGCCCTCGAAGATCCTCCAGAGGAGCATGTCTCTGCAGACCATCAACACCGGAGACGACGACGGTACGGGCGGGATTATGACCATCATCCCTTTTTATTAGCCATTAATCTGCAGATTATTTATCATTGATTATTGAGTCATTGATTAACTATTTGTACTGCAGGTTATAAACTGTCCAGTTTGAGTCTGTATCTCTAGAACAAACCCCAAAACAAGTGACGATGACTCTTTTTATACCTTTTTTATTTTTATTATTTAAAAAAAAATATATATATATATTATACATACATTTTAGATATTTTAATGCGGCTAAATTTATATTTAAAATATATATGTACGTACTGTATATAATGTAATATATTTCCTTTAAAAATTATATATATATTATACATACATTTTAGATATTTTAATGCATCTAAATTTATACTTAAAATATATATTTACATACTGTATATAATGTAATACATTTCCTTTAAAAATTATATATATATATATATACACATTCATTGAAGTTATCAGTCAGAAAAACATTAATATATATATATATATATATATATATATATATATATATATATATATACATTTTAATAGGCTTTTTCTTTTTAATCCCACAACTATAATAATTAATATTATTGATGCTTTCCTCCTTGTTCTGTTCAGGGTCTAAAGGCCGCCGGCGGCACCAGAAGAAGAACTGCATCCAGTCGTGAGGCCACGCCCTCGAGGGACGCTCGTAAAGCCACTTGAGACCCGGTGACGTCCCCCTGCCCCATTGCACTGTGGGTAATTTGTCCTCGCTGTGGAGTCGACCGCCGAAGAAGACGCCGTCGTTTCAAACTCATCGCGCGAGGACAAAAGAAAGTCCAGAGGAACTCAACGCTGAAGACAAAAGTCCTGCCGGAGGGACGTCCGTCCGTCCGTCCGTCCGTCCGTCTCCCCCCCCTCCCGCAGGTGTTTTTCTATATTGTTGTTGTTGTTTTTTTTAATTAATACAGCTGATAGTTTTTTTTAATATTTCATACTCAACCCTGAACGCCACAGCGTCAACGAGGCTGCGTACGGGGGGGTGGGGGGGGAGGGGGGGCGTGGGTTGTTACATCACACCTGGTTGCTATGGAGACAGGAGAAGAGTTGAGATGTCCCGCCCCCCCCAGTGTCGTCTTGCAGGAGAGCCTCGGCATCGAGTGCTGCTCAGCCTGTGAATAATATACGCCGAGCGGAGTCGATGAAACATACGAGCACTTGTGATTCTGCACTTTGTGCGTTTTGTGAGACTGTATTTTGTGCGTCTGTACTTTGTGCGTCTGTACTTTGTGCGTCTGTACTTTGTGCGTCCGCACTTTGGGTTTGTTTGTTTGTTCAGGAGGAAAACGGACCGAGTTTAAAATGTGAATCCCTGAGAACCACTTGAGATGTAAATGATCTTCTGTAGCAGAAAATGCATAAAAGACGTCAAAATATCACATGTGACATTTCCTTTATTTTGACAAGTTCTGGTTCGATGAATTATTTTATGAGCAGTATTTCTTTTGGATTTATTTGTAGAATGTTATTCCTAGATAATAATTTACAGAAAATTATGTATTATGTCTTTTTAAGGTCAATAAAATGTGTATTTTCCTTTGATTCTTTTTTTTTTCCGTCATCAGAATTGCCGAGGCACCATCATGAAAGTGTATATGTATGTATGTATATATATATATATATATTTACCAAACTTTACATATATAAAGTTTGGTGAATAATGCAGAATGTTCTTAAACAACAACTCTGAAGACTTTGTGTTTTGTTCGACCTGCTCCCAGAAACCCCCCGCTGTCTATCACAGCTTCACACACACACACGTACACACACACCCTCACGACAGGAAAAGCCTTCTCACGCTCGGCTCACCACAGATCTCTGAGCGGCTTCATAATGAAATGAAAGATGAAGATGGTTATAATGAAAATTATTGTCAAAGTTTAAAGTGATGATGTACCTCCATCTGCTGGAGAAACACACACACACACACGCACGCGCACACAATACGCCAGTTTAATGCACACCTAGTTTGAGTCTTCCATCCATACAGTCATTATAAATGCAGACATAAAAAATATGAAATATAAAGTACAAATCCAAAGTACTCAAATTAAATAAAAAAACAGATTTCTTGTCTTTATTTAAAACAATTTGAGAATTAAAGGTATGACATCCATGAATGAGGAAAACAATTACAGGAAAGTGAAGCGAGAAGCTCCTCCGAGTCGTTGGTGCCTCCTTTGTGGTCATTTTGGGTCACTTTGTGGTCATTTTTAGTCTTATTTTGTCATTTTAAATCTTGTGTTAGTCATTTTGAGGCTTGTTTTAGTCCATCTGTGCTCCTTTGTGGGTGTTTACGTCTCTTTCTAGTAATTTTGAGGTTGTTCTGCAATTCCCTTCCACAGCAAATGTTAACAGCCACTTGATGCTGGACCTGGAGCTGGTCCTGGACCTGGAGCTGGTCCTGGACCTGGACCTGGACCTGGACCTGGTCCTGGACCTGGTCCTGGTCCTGGACCATCAGCAGCAGCAGCCAATCAGACTCCAGGGGTGACATGTTGCAGATGTTAGCCGGTAGGACGAAGCCGGATCCACAACATCTCGCGGTCCAGGACCGGCCGCTACGAGGTCAGGTGACTGATGACCTTCCTCTTGCGTACCGACACCAGGTCGTAGAACGGGTCTTTGGTGATGCTCGCCCTGGAGGAGAGGTTCATGTTAGACCTGCTGTCCACCAAGGAGTCATCGTCATCATCAATCTGGGGATCAGTTGTTTAGTTACTTAATAGCCGAGTTTATTAAAAAAATTCCCAGAATTCAAAGAAACATTTCCTAATTGCTCGATTTTGATTGAAACCTGTAAATGTTTTTAATCTCCATCAAAACAAATATGAGGATGGATTTCTATAATATTCGGTTTAAACATTTATACTTTATGTAATTAATTTTGGGGGGAAATAGTCTGCTCTCCACAGGGGTTCTGAGACTCTCACGTCTTCTGTCTTCACTGTGGGAGCTGCAGCTGGTTAGCGTAGCTTAGCACAATGACTGGAAACGGAGGGGAAAGCTAGCCTGGCTCTGTCTGTGTTTAATGTGTTCTAAAAGCTGACGTGTTGAGACTGTGTGTGTGTGTGTGTGTGTGTGTGTGTGTGTGTGTGTGAGCGTGTGTTAGATGTCTTTGACCCTGAAGTGACCTCCGCGGCCTCGCCCCTCTCACCGGACGGCGTGGATCCAGGCGTCGCGCTCCTCGCCGCCGGCGGCGCTCAGCGTGTAGGACTGGTGCTGACCCGGCACCACGCGGCCGCGCGGCTCCGTCTTACACGCCTTGACCTTCTGACCTCCGGGGCGATACAGCTCCAGACAATACTGCACTCACACACACACACACACACACACACACACACACACACACACACACCGTTACCGTGAGCGTACACCGATGGCCTCGTGACTCCTAACCTGTGATGATGTCATCGCTTACCGGTTTGCTGGCGTCCTGAACCTTCCGGACGCACAAGTTCTCAAGAGGAATGATCCCAATGGGGTCTTTATCCTGGAGGAGGAGGAGGAGGAGGAGGAGGAGGAGGAGGAGGAGGAGGAGGAGGAGGAGGAGGAGGAGGAGGAGGAGGATCTTAAAAGATGGCGGACGGTTTAACATGTGCACATCAACATTGTTAAATAAATATAAATATTAGTATAATTATAAATATTAATATAAATATTAGTATAAATATAAGTATTAGTAGAAATATAAATATTAGTAGAAATATAAATATAAGTATAAATATAAATATTAGTATAAATATAAGTATTAGTAGAAATATCCTCACGGTGGTGAATTCAAAGTAATACAAGCAGCTGTCAGTCAGGATGAACCACCTCCTCTTCCAGGTCCTAACTCGACCACCTGCGACACACACACACACACACACACCCACACACCTTTAATAACCTCCTCAAAAAGCCCCCCCCCCCCCCCGCCCCCTCGGGTTCCAGTGGTCTCACCCATCTTGAGGAGCCAGCCCTCGCGGTCCGGGCTGAAGAAGGTCAGCGTGAGGTCGTTGCCGTCGTCCTGCGGCAGCGTGAACGGCTCGCTGCGGATGCTGCCGAACAGCTTCTGGAACCGCAGAAACAAGATGGCCGACACTCAGGAAATATTATCCCAAATACAATGACAAGTCAAAATGGATGGGATTCATATTCTCTCGTCAACAAAATATCTATTTAAATAATGACGACGGTTCTCGTTCAGTCATTTAACTCCAGACTGAAAGGTCTCGATAGATAAGCCACGCCCACTTCTAGGGACCCCGCCCACTTTTCCTTGAGTCATTGTTCTTATCTTGTCTTTGTGGAAATTGTATGTCTCTGAGGTTATTTTAAGTTTTGTTTTAGTTATTTTGAGCTTCTTTGTGATTATTTTGAGTCTTGTTTTTGTAATTTAAAGTCATTTTGAGTCTATATTTGGTCAGTTTGAGTCTTGTTTTAGTCATTTTTAGACTACTTTTTGTCATTTTACATCTTATTTTAGTCATTTTGAGTCTCTTTGTAGTCTTTTTAAATCTTGTTTTAGTCATTTTGAGTCTTATTTTTGTAACTTTAAGTCATATTGAGTCATTTGTGGTGATTTCTATTGGATTGCCATGCTGTCTGGTCCAGTCAGGCTGAACTGTAATAACCTTTTGAGTTAATTATGATATTATTATTAATATTCTTGTGATGACGACGTAGCAGACCGTGAGCAGCTGGGTGGGCAGGTCCTGCCCGTGGTTGATTCCTCTGTTCATGGACACAAAGCGCTGCAGACTGGGCTTGTCCTTCACGTTCGGGTTGTGGAGACTCGTGTTGAGCATGATGATGGAGAAGGACAGGATGTAGCACGTGTCTGTAACACACACACACACACACACACACACACACACACACACATACACATGCACGCACACACGCACACACACACAGGTAGTTGTTTTAAGCTGTGCATTGTTGTTAATGAATATTTTATATTTTATTTGAGACTTAGAGGAGTCGCCCCCTGGTGGACAGGAGAGAGAATGCAGCTTTAACATACGAAGAAAAGACTTCTATACAACCAGAAGAGTTGCCCCCTGGTAGTCAGGAAAGAGAATGCAGCTTTAACACATGAACATAGACTTCTATACAACCAGAGTCACCTGTTCTGAACGAGTTGGATACTCGTTTTCTTTCAGGTTCGGTCTATTTTCTTGCATGAACTGAAATAATGACTAATATGATTCATATATTCATCGGTGTCGTGTGGTGCGATGAATAGATCCGACTTTGAGCAGGAACTGAAGAAAAAAAGAGCTATTCATTTTTAATTGGCTCGTCGGAGCACGGCGTCTCTGTCGTCGGTACCCGTGGACTGGAAGACCCCGGGGTTACAGTCGCAGTAGCGAGTCGCAAACGCCTCCATCATCCTGTCGATCTTCTGCGATTCTCCCGGGAGACGAAAGCTCCACAGAAACTGCCTGCAAGACGGGAGAGGCGTCATGAAAACCCACCAACGCCGCATCAGAACACACGGCGGTTAGAAGTCAACTCAAACCTCAGCGCTTGCACCAGATTCAGGTCTGAGAACTCGTGCAGGCCCACAAACGCCTTCAGGGTCTGCAGATGCATTTCCTCCCTGAGTGGGAGAGGAACGGAGAAGAAGGATCAACCAGATATGAAACACGAGGCGCTTGATCAAACTCAAGGTCAAAGTAGAAAAGCTCTTTGAGCGCGGTCTGAATGGAGGAGCAGACGTGATCCTCTTCAGGTTGACTAATAATATTAAAAAGCAGCGTCACCGAGCATCAACACAACTTGTCCACGCTTAATAGAAGGTCGTCCATTGGGGAGTATAAAGAGTTCACTGTTTAATTCTGGTCAAAAAGGTTTAAAGTAGAAACTAAATACCAGAAAAGTTCCTGTTAGACTTTCGGGATCCGAAAAACTCGAAGATCCAAAGTCACTTTTCTGCAGGAAGTGACCGGGCGCGACGCCGGGAGACATTTTTAGGATTTTTAAGGCGTGATTGAGTGTTTCTACATCATTGTAAAAAGGACCCTCCCTCCTCCTCCCCCCTCTACAGGAAGGTTCCCGATTGGTCCCTCCGTCTCTCTGCGATGACCTCGTCCCGTCCACCGCGTTGCACGGTACCTTTCTCCCAAGAAGTTCCCGATGGCGGTCTTGTTCAGTCCGTCCTCTTTGTAAAGGAACTCGGCCACCGCCTCCGCTCGCCACTCCAGCAGCTCGTTCTCCACCAGGTAGACCACGCCCTGAGAAACGTCAGAAAGTATCCGAGTCCCGTCAAAGAGTCTCCAGAAAATGACTCAGATATCGGATTTTTAAAATAAACCTCCGTTTTCACACGAGTAAACATATTTAACCTTCAAAACATGGTTCTCTAAGGCACCGTTTCTGGTTCTTTGTAGAACTTTTCAAGCCAGGGTTCTTTAAAGAACCATTTCCTGAAAGAGTTCTTCAAAGAACCTATAAGAGTGTCTCAAAGAACTTTAAATACATGGTTCTTTAAGGCACCATTTCTGGTTCCTCAAAGAACCTTTCAAACCAGGGTTCTTTAAAGATCCATTTCCTTAAATAGTTCTTCAAATATCCGATAAAAGTGTCTCAAAGAACCTTCAACAAATGGTTCTTTAAGGCACCATTTCTGGTTCCTCAAAGAACCTTTCAAACCAGGGTTTTTTAAAGAACCATTTCCTTAAATAGTTCTTTAAATATCATATAAAGGTCTTTCCAAGAACCTTCCAAAAAATGGTTCTCTAAGGCACCATTTATGGTTCCACAAAGAACCTTTCAAACCAGGATTCTTTAAAGAAACATTTTCTGAAAGAGTTCTTTAAAGAACCTGTAAAGGTGTCTCCAAGAACCTCCAAGAAATGATTATCTGAGGCACCTTTTCTAAAGAGGTTCTTCGGTAGGTGATGGTTCTTCGTAAAACCACAAAAAATGTTAATGAACCTTTTAAGAACCTTTATTCTTCTGTGTACGACGCTATGAAATAATGAAAAACAGCTAATTCCCACACGCCAGAGGTTTAAACCAGAAGCTTTTTGCACTAATTGGTACTTTGACTGAATAAATATGAAAGATTAAATCATCACGATGGTCATGAATCCATTTTCTGGGTTCTTGGTTAACAGTCTACGATGTTTTGTGGATAAAATCTACAAACACAACGGCAACCTGTCACGTCAGACGCTTCATTCTTATCGGCGCTCGGAGCCTTGAAGGAGGAAGCTCGTCATCCTCCCACGTGTTCTCGGACCCGAGTGTCGAAGGACTCGCTTTTTATTAACCGAGGACGCGAGGAGAGGAAGCGAGGAGAGGAAGCGAGGAGAGGAAGCGCCGCCTTCTGCCCCACTTCAGGGAACCGGATGTGGCTTTTCTCGCTATGCGGCCATCAGTCTGGTGCATAGTTTGCATTTCTGCACACACACACACACACACACACACGCACACGCACACGCACACCTTGCTGTTGACCTTTAGAATCAGAGGATTGTATTAAAGTACAACTTCACCTCCTGCACCTCGACTGTGACTCTGAATCTAATTATCTGGAGGGCTGTCAGCGCCAGAGAGGATGTTACCACTCGGTAGGAAGCTATGCTGTGTACTCTGTGTACTGGTATACCACCAGGTGTTGTGTTGTTGGTCGGGTACACACTGTACGTAGCAGGTACACAATGTACGAAGCAGGTACACGCTGTGTACATACTGTACGAAGTACTGTATACTAGAGTATAATTCCCAGGTACTATTTATTTCATTTCATGCTGCAAGTATACTTCTCGTCTGCTACGTTTTCCAGGTACATAAAAGTACTATTTGTAAATGTTGTACTATTTGTTTGATAGCTTTAGTTACTTATTCGGATGTTAATACATGGTATACATTAACCCATGATCAATTGTATATTTATAAGTAATAAAACAAATTTGATATGATTTATGCTGATTTCTGTGAAATATATAATACCTTTAGGCAAAGAAATTAACCGGATTTATAACCATTATATTCTCTTTTTTGTTGTTTGGATACATCAAAGTGAATATAAACTTACCTTTTTGGGGTCCATGTTAAATTTCTTTTTTCCACGTAATAATCTCCTGTTCTTCAAAACATTTTTACTGCAACAAAAGATGAAAATATAGATTTTGAATGCATAGAATATATAAATATGGAATATAAATGTTCAAAATTAGCTTGTTTCATTGTTTGTGTGTAAAAGATAGATTAAAAGACACAGAGACAAAGGCTAATTTCCTTTTATTAAATTGGATGTAAATCATATTTTCTGTTTATTCTAATTATTTATATTATTTTGCTTTGTCTGATGTATAATGTGTATTCTTCACAGATGTTTTGCCTTTTTTTAAATATATTTCTAAGCGGGCATTTTTTTCTGAATCTGGATCATTCTGCATTAATCTGCAAGGAAATTTACACAATTAACTTATTTTTTTACATGCAAAAAATGCAATAAGAAAAGTTATTATTCACAGGTTATTGAGGCGTCTGAGTGATTATCTTATGCGGCCAAATGTTTCAAATAAAATCTATACAACAATGCTATGAGTGTATTGTTAGCACCTTCTGAAAGCAGCGAGAATAGCGTCAGGAAGTATAAATATGTCGATAGACAGCCTCATGCACACGTTCTCAGAACGTGAAGACTTCGTCTCTCACAACTCAGAGCTTCCACTTTCGTAAATACATCAGTAACGAACACCCAGGGGTCAATTGTACCCAAGGGGTTACTTCCACAATTGCTTAGCGGTTGAGTGGAAAGATTACGCAGTCAATGAAAAACTAATTTATAACAATTTGAATAAAAAGATCCACATATCGAGTCAGCGTTAACTGCCGAGCGTGACGGGGTCCGTGAAAGAAGAATCACGAGATCGAGTGATGGAGAAATGGTGGGAATTAGTAGTGGATGGCCACGTAGCTCGTTAGCTTGTTACGTTAAATAAAAGCAATGAACTAACAGGAATAGTTAGCTAATGGATTAGCTAATATAGTGAGACAAAAGTAATGTATTAACAGTTTAAGTAGTTTTAAGTACTGAATGAATATTTTAAAAAGTTATCTTATTGAAGAAATCAACATCTGAATGTGCCAGAATTTTTTTCAATTAAATAAAGATAAAACAGAAGTCATTGTTTTTGGTCCCAAGGATGAACGATTGGAAGTGAGCGCTCAGCTTCAAACACTGATGTTAAAAACCTCAAACCAAGCCAGAAATCTAGGTGTAGTTATGGATTCAGACCTCAACCTGAACAGCCATATCAAGACAATTACAAAACCAGCCTACTATCACCTGAATAATATATCACGGGTTAGAGGACTTATGTCTCAACAGGATTTGGAGAAACTTGTCCATGCATTTATCTTCAGTAGACTTGACTACTGTCACGGTGTGTTCACAGGCCTCTGTAAAAAGTCAGTCAGAAAGCTGCAGCTGATACAGAACGCTGCAGCTCGTGTCCTGACTAAGACCAGGAAAGTGGATCACATCACTCCAGTTCTGAGGTCCTGTCCAACAAAGAATTGACTTTAACATCCTGCTGCTGGTTTATAAAGCACTGAATGGTTTAGGGCCTAAATACATGTGTGATCTGCTGCTACCTTATGAACCATCTCGGCCCCTCAGGTCGTCTGGGACGGGTCTACTTTCTGTTCCCAGAGTCAGAACTAAACATGGAGAAGCAGCGTTCAGCTTTTCTGCTCCACATATGTGGAACAAGGTTCCTGAAAGCTGCAGGTCTGCTGAGACCCTCAGCTCCTTTAAATCCAGCTTGAAGACTTTTCTGTTTTCTGCTGCCTTTAACTAATTTGTATTGTTTTATTGTTTTAATGTTTTCTTAACTGTTTTTAAATATGTTTTGATGTTTTTAATAGTTTTATGTGAAGCACTTTGAATCGCCTTGTTGTTGAAATGTGCTATACAAATAAACTTGCCTTGCCTTGCCTTACCTATTGGATGAACAGTTAAAATATTTATATAAGCGAGAAACAGTTAAAATAGTTAGCTTAAAGAATTTGATTAGCTAATTGAAATGGTGAGCTAACGGAGAGTTGAAAGGGTTACTTAGTGAAAGTAATGTATAAACACTATAAGTAGTCAGTTAAAAGTAGGATTAACAGTTGAAGTAGTTAGCTAATTGTAATGGTAAGCTAACGGAAAAACTTTTAACATAGGTATCTTAAATAGTTGGATTAACAGTTGAAGTAGTGAGCTAATTTAAATGGTGAGCTAACAGAAAAACTGTTAAAATAGTTAAATGTGAAAGTAATGTTCAAACATTAGAAGTTATCAGCTAAACGTAGGATTGACAGTTACAAAGTTATCTATTGGATGAACTGTTAAATAGTTATATTAAAGAATTGGATAAACAGTTGAAGTATTTAGCTAAGTTAAATGGTGAGCTAACGGAATTTTTTTTTGGTAACCTAAGGTAACCTAGAGTAACCTAGGGCTACCTAGGGCTACCTAGGGCTACTGAAAGGGATTAGTTTGTAAAAGTAATGTATAAACATTACAAATACTAAAAGTAGAACAGACAGTTTGAAATAATTATCCTTAATTACATGCAATAAATGGTTGATTAGAAGCATGGATTTAAAATTATATGACAGAGCTTCAAAAAGGTGAAGCATTTTCACAAGTTTAAAAACATCAGGGGGAAAGGAGTTAGAGGTTTTACTACAGACAGGCAGCATCTCTCAGAAACAGTTTTGACTTGTGACCCGTATAAATACTGAGCGTGATGTGTGGAGTGTTCAGAGGTCACGAGGTCACCGACTCACACAGGAAACAAAACTGCTCTCACTCACTTCTGCTCTTGCAGTTTGGCTCTTTGGATTCCAGGCATGAACTGGTCAATCTCCATCTTCAGCTTCTGAGAGAGGGAGGTGAGAAAAGTTGTTTAGCTCGGTGACAAGGATTTTTGAGAATCTCCCCAGACGGCCCCGATGTTACAGAACACTCACACATGAGTCGGTCCTGCAACAGAAAATGTGAAAAAACACATTCTGTGTGACTGTGAAACCGCTCAGCCGAGGCCACCAGCAGTGGGCGTGAAGCATAATGAGGGATTTGAATGTGAGACCTTGAAAATATATATATAGTAAAGTACCTGAATGTGATCCAGCAGCTCAAACTTGTGGATCTTGATGGTGTCGCCCTGTCTCTTCTCTACTGGAGGCGGTTTAGGGGGAGCTGGGGAGCGACAACAGGCTTCAACACTTAGACAAGACCGGTTCATATACTGTATATACATATATACATATATATATATATATACATATATATATATATATGTATATATATATGTCTATATAGACATATATAGACAGATATATATACATATATATGCAGCACTGCAACACCTACGCTATGTATATGTATATGTATGTTTATATATATATATACTGTATATATGTATATATGTATAAATATATATATATACTGTATGTATATATATATGTATATATACATATATATGCAGCACTGCAACACTTACGCTATGTATATGTATATGTATGTTTATATATATATATATATATATATATATATATATATATATATATATACTGTATATATTTATATATGTATAAATATATATATATATATATATACTGTATATATTTATATATGTATAATATATATATATATATATATATATATATATATATACTGTATATATTTATATATATATATATATATATACTGTATATATTTATATATGTATAAATATATATATATATATATATATATATATATATATATATATATATATATATATATATCTGCAGCGCTGCAACTCCTACGCTGGCGGTCACAGACGAGCCGCATCAGAACTTCACCCTCCACCAGTTCAGAGAAGTGGTGAATGAATGAGAGAAGGAAGAGAGGCTGAAAATTGCTGCTTCTCTTCCTTTTTTAATATATTTTTTTAGGTCAGGTTGGTTTTGTGCTTTGTCAATTATATCAAATTTATCTGAATTCGTGGAAGTTTTTTTGTACAGGAGGATGATTTGCAGCATTGTAATAACATGTTGTGTTTCATTTATTGCACAACGCAGGTCTCAACTGATACATTACGATACATTTCTTTCTTTTTTTTAACATACAATTACATAAATACAACTCATGGAACCATAAATATATGTATCATCTTAATCAATCAACAATTAATTGAACATTGTTATACAAATGTTGAATACAGACATGCATATATAAAAAATATAAGAAAACATCTCTAAAAGTAAATGATCAGCATTTTTAGTGAGTCATGCTGATGAAACCACATCAATAATGTGACTAATACATTTAATCATCCCACAACCACCATAAGTATCTAAATATATATTTTTATATAACAGGTTAATTAATCAACAATAAATTTAACATTGTAATACCTACATCTTTTAGACAAATGCTGAATAAGAACTTTTCTTTTTTTAAAACATTTTTAAAACAGCAAAAACTCTCAAAATGTAAATTATCAACATTTTTAGTGACCTAGTTTTTGGTGATTTGTTTTCCAGCAGCAGCTTTCCATATTAAAATAAAGTATTTATAAAAAAAACAGAATAAACAGAAAAGCGTACCTTTCCCCCACAGGAAGCTGTCTTTTCTGCGTATAGCCATGTTGTTGTTGTTGTTGTTCTTGTTGATGCTGCAGAGCGACTGAAAGCTGCACAGGAAACAAACCGAGTGTCAGAGGGAAGAAGAAAAAAGGGCCGGCACTGACAGTTCAGAGTCGTGTGAGAACTACACAACACTGTTGTGTAGCGAAAACTACACAACGTATCCGCGGCCATTATTACACAAATATCACCACAAATATCTTTACATGAACCGGCACCATTACTGTGACCACGAACATCTGGCCTACAAAAGAAAAGGGTCAAAACCAGAGACGCACAATAGGATCCAGATAAAACACGTACCGTATCCTGGTGATGGAAGCGTAACCCTGAACATCTGCTTACGAGGCGGGGCTCTTCAGCAGGAGGAAGCATTGAGCAAGGCATCTGTCGTTTCTGAAGGCGAGGCCCCCTCTAGCGGCGTCACACCTCCGACCGCCTCACGCTGGGTTTTAAAGTTATTTACCGTCATTCGTGTGAAAAAACAAGCCTCCGTTCAGCGAGGAGCATAAAACTGAAGAAAGACACGTTGCTGTTCTCCTTGTTGCTCTGCGTGGCACGAGAATGCTTATTGTGTTGTTGCTGTTGTTGTTGTTGTTGTTGTTGTTGTTTTGCGGATATTTTGTCGTCCTCTATTTGAGAATATCAATATCAATTTGATCTCGTTAAAAAATGAGACACAATACTACATAAACAAAATGTGTATATCAATGCTTCATGTGTTAAAGCTGCATTTTTTCTCCCGACCACCAGGGGCGACTTCTCTGGTTGTATAGAAGTCTATGCGTCATGTGTTAAACCTGCATTCTCTCTCCCGACCACCAGGGTTTGACTCCTCTGGTTGTATAGAAGTATATGCTTCATGTGTGTAAGCTGCATTCTCTCTCCTGGCAACCAGGGGCGACTCTTCTGGTTGTATAGAAGTCCATGCTTCATGTGCTAAAGCTTCATTCTCTCTACTGACCACCAGGGGGCGACTCCTCTGGTTGTATATAAGTCTATGCTTCACGTGTTAGAGCTGCATTCTCTCTACTGACCACCAGGGGGCGACTCCTCTGGTTGTATAGAAGTCTATGCTTCGTGTGTTAAACCTGCATTCTCTCTCCCGACCACCAGGGTGTGACTCCTCTGGTTGTATGGAAGTATATGCTTCATGTGTGTAAGCTGCATTCTCTCTCCTGGCCACCAGGGGCGACTCTTCTGGTTGTATAGAAGTCCATGCTTCATGTGCTAAAGCTTCATTCTCTCTACTGACCACCAGGGGGCGACTCCTCTGGTTGTATATAAGTCTATGCTTCACGTGTTAGAGCTGCATTCTCTCTACTGACCACCAGGGGGCGACTCCTCTGGTTGTATAGAAGTCTATGCTTCATGTGTTAAACCTGCATTCTCTCTCCCGACCACCAGGGGCAACTCTTCTGGTTGTATAGAAGTCTATGTTTCATGTGTGTAAGCTGCATTCTCTCTCCCGAACACCAGTTGGCGACTCCTCTGGTTGTATAGAAGTCTATTGAAGATGTATTGTGGTTTGAACTGAAAATGTAGGCTCAATAACAGCCGCACATGCCCCCTCTTCCTCCCCCACCGCTCACACAAACACACACACGCACTCACACACACACACACACACACATACACACACACACACACGCACACACACACAGTGACTCCCCAGAAGCGTTCAAGCAGAGAGAGAACCACGCTGTGTTCTGGAACCTTCCCGGTGGTTGTCATGTTGTTTGATTCATTCATAATGACGAGCTGGTGCGGGGCGTTCGAGAGCCCCCTCTGGAAATCAGCTTTCCGACGCCTCTAACTGAGCAGCAGCTGAACAGTGATGCTGAGGAGACCTTGAGAACAAGTATATTCATCGTACACCTTCACGGACTGAAGCTCTCTGCTCAACAAAAGCAGCTCCGTTGTTCAGAGGACAATAAACGACTTCACACGCATTCAAAGTGTTATTCATGTTTTACTGACACGTTTCTAGAAGGAGGAGAAGAAGAGTCGTGGAGAGATGACGTCATCCAGATCCATCAGGGACCATGGAGGTCCTTCTCCAGTCAGCCAATAAAGTTCAGTCCACACACACACACACACACATAGATATAAACACACACACACACACATAGATATAAACACACACACACACACACATAGATATAAACACACACACACACACACATAGATATAAACACACACACACACGCACACACACGCACACATAGACATAAACACACACGCACACACACAGACACACAGACATGCAAACACACGTACACAGACACACATACGTACACACGCACGCACACACAGACCCACACGCACACATACACACAGACACATACGCACACACAGACCCACACGCACTCACTCACACAGACACACACACACGCACACACACACACACAAACAGACACACACACACACACACAGACATGCACACACACGCACACACACACACACACACAGACATGCAAACAAACGCACACAGACACAAACATACGCACACACACACGCACACACAGACCCACGCGCACACACACACACACACAAACAGACACACACACACACAGACATGCACACACACACATAAACACACACACGCGGACACAGACACACACACACACACACGCTGCCCTTCGTGTCTCACACTTCAAAGCCAGGTGCCGCCATGAGAACATCTTCATCATCTTCTTCTCGTGTTTCGCTCTGAAGGTCGCGGAGGCTCTTCCTTGAAGATTTATTTTCAAAATAAAAGGAGGAGCACCCTCCAGTTTATTGATTCATCAAAGTGCTGCGGCCGCGTCTGGAAGCAGACCCTTCAACGTTTACACAATACCTGCTCGGGAAGATTTATATATTTAATATTTTAGAAGAAGAAGAAGAAATATCACATCAATACTTTTCTTTGATGTGTTTCTTTATTAGAGTCTGTGGATAATTCAATTGATTGGACAATATGTTGTTGTATATAAATATAATTATGTATATATATATATATATATATAAAATAAAAAATAATATATATATATATATATAAAAAATAAATAAAAAATATATATAGCTAGTTTTAGCTACTCCTTGATCCTTCTGGTACCAACCCACTCTCTCTCTCTCTCTCTCTCTCTCTCTCTCTCTCTCTCTCTCTCTCTCTCTCTCTCTGTCCTGATGTAAATAAACAAACAAACAAACATGAGGGGAGCCGGTGTTTTGTTTAAGTCCTTCATGACGTCTGTGGCCTTCAGGTGTTCAACACTTATTGTGCTTGTTTCCAGGGAAACGTACTTTCTTTTCATATTGAACCGTTTCAATGTCACGGCAACAAAAATTATCAATAATAGTAATAAAAAATAACTACTTGGTTCTGCGGCGTTCACGCGGGACATGAACAGTGTTTTGTAAACTTATGAAGACTCATCAAAAAAAATACATTTTGCTTTTCTCGATGCAGTTTTATTGTTCTGGAAAGTCATTGTCAGGTAGCCCGAGATCTCATTGGTGGTTGCTTACATACTTATTAATAATAATATACTTTTCCTTTCATGCCTTTTAATTTGGTGGAAAGTGGACATTTAATTTAATTATTCCACCTTCACATTGCTAAACGGCAGAAGATTAAAAGTAAGAATGTGACACTTTTTTGAATGGATATAACTATAATATCACTATAATCATAATATCATAATCATAATATAATAATAATATTATAATAATCATAATATCATCATCATAATCTCATAATAATAATAATCATAATAATATCATAATATCATAATAATAATCTCATAATAATAATAATCTCATAATCTCATTACAATAATATCAAAATAATATCCTAATAAGGAGGAGGAGCCCATAGAAGCAGGAGGAGCTTATCGAAGGAGGAGGAGCTCATCTCGGCCGTAACGGGACTTCATTAATAATTAATTATTTTGGTTTGCTCGTTTATGAAGCAACGTATTCACACAAGCTGTTTTTAACGTTGCCGATTCAAAACTCGAGGGTTTAAATAATTAACAGTGACCGTCTTATAATATCTGCACACAGCGACCCGTGGAGCATTGACACAGTTTCATGTGAATACGACATGTTCCACTTCCTGCTTCTACTTCTATGGTTTTTTCACCCACTTCCTGTTTGTATCTCCAGATGTGTTGAGTCTTACTCTTCTTAATAAATGGACCGTGTTCTCAGAGGACGTGAGATGTGATGATTTCATGGAGGATGATGCAGATTAAACCAACCGGAGATCACAGAGTTACAAATGGAGCATATGCAGCAGGAATATTAATACAAAATAAATAATTATATGACTTTTACTTGAACTGAAGTGCTTCCCCAGATCTCACAGAGATGAAGAGAAACAGAATTACATTTAAATAATTCATCCTTTTTCCTTTTTGCGGGGGTTTAGTATTCTGAAACCTGCCAAGAAAATGTATTTAAAAAGCCAAAAAGAGGTCCGAGATCAAGAGTGAGAGTGAGTGAAGAGAGAGAGAGAGAGAGAGAGAGAGAGAAAGAGAGAGAGAGAGCTCTTATCTAATTGGAGCAGCTGCTGAAAGGGGATAAAAGGAGGGAAACTTTTTAATATAGAGGAGCGAGCGATAAGAGCTCGACCTGAACACACACACACACACACGCAGGGTTGGATGTGTATTCTCATGTGTGTGTGTGAGACAGAGAGAGTACAGGAGGAGTTATATTCTGAGTTATGTAACACATTGTTATTTTAATGTTGTATGAGTAGATGTAAAAGCACTTAACTCCAAAATATTGCAAACTTCCTGATTGATTGTTTCCCCTGCAGCTTGAGGGTGGAACCATCTGTTGTCATAGAAATTATCATTTTTGAAAAAAAAGATTGGGGGTATTTATCAAAAACCCTCGCACTGATGCGAGGCGGTTGCGTAATCAATCAAAATCACATCAAAGTCCATCTGGAGGAGAGATGAGTTTCTGATCCCGAGACGCTCCAGACAAATTAACAATCATCCCAAAAGAACATCAAAACGTAAAAGAAGGACTCGAGTATTTGAGCAAAATTGTTATGGAGAGAGAGCTGTTAAGATTTTGCAGCATTAAGGCATGAAATTCAATCATCTTCATTTGAGTCATGCAATTTTATATGTATGTATGTATATACTGTATATATTTGTATATACAGGATATGGAACCTTGTTTTGGCCGTCTGCCAATTTTTTTCTTGTTTTTTTCTTGTTTTATTTATTTATTTAATATATATATATATATATATATATATGAATCCTTTACTCTAACCAACATATATATATATATATATAAAATATAATATATATATATATATATGTATATCAAAGTTTCTATATATATGTATATACATTTATATATATGTATATATATATATATATATATATATATATGAGTTTATTTTGTCTTTTGAATGCTTACATCTGTCGTGTTTATTCTATCATTGTTGGTTAGAGTAGAAATCCTTCAGCTTTGATTCTATTTCTATTTTAAGAATGTCAGAAAACACGAGAGTTATGCTCCGTATCACCATGACAGCTTGTATTTCTTGTCTAAGTATTTTTTAGGTGGTTTATCTTGAGCCTGCATATCAGAACAAGAGGGTTAACGTTGTCGGGTGACGTCATTTTTTCGCATTGAAATTCTGTTTTTCAGAGCAACGACTTCCTGTTCCAAATGTGAAAGAGACGTCCTTGAGACTTTGAGATACCTGAGTGACCGCGATGCGTTCAGGGCCACTTGAGGGCCTTTCTTCCTCTCCTGGTTAATGTCATCCCTTGAATTGAGGGACAAATCAGAGTAAACTTCCATTCCAGCCTCTACTCAGAGAAGGAACTTGCTTCTTTTGATCCCTTGATTAAAACCTGCAGCATTAAACATGCTCCACGTCCCTCTATTCATATCCTACATCTTGAATAAAACACGATTTGTCGATCTAAAATCATAATACTCTCCTGAAAATAATAAATAATGGACATTTGTAACGCAACTATATTAATCTACATTAAATACGAGCAAATTCTTCATGTTCCAGTTCTGCCAGATTGAGCCGTAGATAATTCATCATATTTGAGATATTTGTGTCAAGTTATTAAAGGTATCAAAACTGTGAAAACTAAATTCACCTTTATGTATGTTATATATATATATATATATATATATATATATATATATATATACAGTCACCTTTATGTATGTTATATATTACAGTAATCTAATAGTGTAATATGAAATGTAGCTGTAGCTGTCAGGTGAACTTAAAAGTAAAATAAATCAGCATAAAAAATACAATAAATCGGCATTAAATATACAATAAATCACAATAAAAAGTACAATAAATCAGCATTAAATATACAATAAATCAGCATAAAAAGTACAATAAATCGGCATTAGAAGTTCAATAAATCAGCATAAAAAGTACAATAACTCAGCGCGTGCCGGCCGCCCTTTTCTTTTCGTGGTCCGCCAGTTCTAAATGCCCGAGGTGATCTCCCCCGTCTGCAGCCGACTCACCGCCGTGTTGTGGTCACGGTAGGCGGTGATGACGCGGGCAACCGGCGATGGCCCCGCCCCCTCCCCCCCCCCCCCCCCCCCGAGGCGCCGCCCACTCCACACGTGTTGCGTTACGCGATAAAGAGCCGAGCTGTAGAAGCTGCGTCCGTGTTATCTGCTCCGAGAGGCGGACGACCTTCAGGCTCTCGAGATGTGATTGTGACGACGACTCGGGTTTATTCACTTGTTTTGCTTTCTTGTCAAATGAAAATGATTAAAAAGTATATAATAAAAGATAAGAGCCGCACCGACAGGTATTATTCAATTTCAGAAACTCTATATGACGTGATCAGGGGTGTATTTATCACAACACACACACACACACACGTACACACACACACACACACACACAAACACACAGCCACACACGGACACACACAAACACACGCACACACACACACACACACAAACACACAGCCACACACGGACACACACAAACACACACACACACAACAGATGGGCTGATCCTCCCTGTTGTCCTTTAACGATCTATTGATCCGCTGCTCATCCGTACGTCTGAGAGGATGATGTACGGACCCCCCCCACCCCCCCACCCCCCCACCCTCTTATCAATCAACCTGGGGACATTCTCATTTGCTTGTGATTGATCTTTATTGCTCTTTTATTGCTTATTTTCTTCTTCTTCTTCTTCTTCTTCTTCTTCTTCTTCTTCTTCTTCTTCTTCTTCTTCTTCTTCTTCTTCTTCTTCTTCTTCTTCTTCTCCAGGAACCAAACAGTATTAAAATCATCAATCTGCAGCCTTCACATATCTAAACAAACAAAAAACGTTGACTACAAGAATTTCGATGGATGTTCTGAGGAGATTTAAAATGAACAATTGCAACTGCATTAAAACGGATTTATTTCACTGGAGCCTGAACACAACCCTGTTGTAGTTGTTTTGATTATCTTTGTAGTTGTTTTCTTTATGGTTGTTTTGTTTATATTGTGTGTCTTTATGGTTGTTTTGTTTATATTGTGTGTCTTTGTGGTTGTTTTGTTTATATTGTGTAGTTTTGTGATTGTTTTGTTTGTATTGCGAAGCTTTCTGGTTGTTGTGCATCTTCAATTCCTGCAGACCAGATAGCTAACACTTGTTATTTCACTAACACAAGTTGTTTCCACGCGTTCAGACTCTTGGTCGTTGTTATTTCTACTTCCAGAGGTCCAGATTGTGTTCTAATGACTTTTCAGTTTCCCTGTCGCCACCTCTGACCTTTACTTTCTGACCAGCAGGGTCCTACTTCAGGCGTGTCACGTCTCCCGACACACACGCACACACACTCGCGCGTGCACGCGCACACGAGCGCAGAGGATCCCGACACCTCCTCCTCCCCGGACTAGCTGTTACCTAGTTACCGACAAGAGACTGCTACAATGTTGCGGCGGTGACTCTCGGTGCATCAGTCGGTCCGCGAGCAGACGGAAGAAAAGACTCACCGACGAACACCGACCGGAGGACCGAAGTACCGGAGGACCGAAGTACCGGAGCACCGGAGGACCGGAGCACCGGGCTGCCCACCGGCCGGAGGGCGGAGATGAAACACGCGCCGACCGGGAATTAAACCACCGACTGCGGCCAGTTCGTCAGTAAATTCACCCCCAGAATAAAAATCACCAGCCGAGAGAGAGAGAGAGAGAGAGAGAGAGAGAGAGAGAGAGAGAGAGAGAGAGAGAGAGAGAGAGAGAGAGAGAGAGAGAGAGAGAGAGGAGCTTCTGGAGATCCACTCGTCATAAAGGTGAGTTTACGGAACGCGAGACGTATGTAGCCAGAACCTGGACCTGGTTCTGGACCTGGACCATGACCAGGACCTGGTTCTGGACCTGGTTCTGGTTCTGGACCATGACCAGGACCTGGTTCTGAACCTGGACCTGGTTCTGGACCTGGACCTCAAACCTGGTTTAAACGTTCAGAGTTAATCGTTAATCCCAGAGAGAGGTTCACTAACTTTTTATTAGGGGGGGGGCGGCATGTTGTTTCATTGTGTGTCTCTTTGGAGTCATTGTGTGTCTCCTTGTAGTCAATTTTTCATCTTTCTTTTAAATCCGTTTTTTCCGGGGTGAAAACACGTATTTTTCTGTGAACATAGACTCATGTGAGGGACGTTGGAGTGACGGCGGTCCGGCGTGATGTTCTGTTGCTCAGAGGAACACGCCGCCCTCTGAAGCCTCTCTCTGTCTCCTCCTCTCTTTATGCTCTATCCATTATTATATTTTCATAGCACATTTTCATATTGAAGCAAAATGATTCAGTTAGTATTCAACGTGTGATCCTGGAACTTATGATTCATTCACACGTAATTACTGAATTACGCCGCTATTCACACACACACACACACACACACACACACACACACGCACACACACACAATCATATCCTACAGCAATTTTCTCTTTTCAAAAGGTCTAAAAGGCAGAAATTAGAACAAATCTGGTGCCTACTACTACTACTGTAATACAAATAATAAAAAATATTAGTATTCAATAACCAAATGACGATGTTTAACACTTGGCGGTGCATGTTCTCTCCTCTTTATCCATTTAAACAAATTAAAACCCCGGCTTCATCAAGCTGTTGAAGGGATGCCTTTTTAATGTAAATGTTTGTTAGACATTGACTGTAGAGCCGCTGGAACACAGCAGGTATGAGGCTGCTTAGCTTAGCTTAGCTTAGCTTAGCTTAGCACAAAGGCTGGAAACAGATGACATGCCTGTGTATATTTGTTTCACGTCTCCATGTATGTGGTATTAATCCTCTCATCTTAAATCAGCCATGTTACCTTTATTTTAAGTTTGAAGGATGGAAAACACGAGACACGAGGAGGGAGACATCTTCTCTCGGGTCCTTTCATCTCTTTACAGACGTGTCTGCTGTGGTCGTCACATTTTGAATTGCTCTCACATTTATGTAAAGAGGTTCATGGTTTCTTGTTTTTATCCCTCAAAGATTAAGCTGGGGAAAAAAAAGAAAGAGAAAGGTTAACAGGAAATTTCCATCTCGCTGTGATGTTCTTGTCCTCCCCCCGGACCCTTAAGATTAGCATCTCCCTCACAGAGAGACCTGCCGACCGCATCCGGCTCAGATCTTAAGCTGGGATTGGACGCAGATTTATAGCTGATGGGAATCACCTTTAAAAGCCTTTCTGCACATTTCTTGAACCTATTCAGATTTTCTCCAGGTACCGACTTATAGCCGATGCCATTACGCTTCTGAGAGTACCTTCCGGAGGCTTCTTCTCCCTGGCAACGACCCGCTGGAGGGACGACGATCCTCCCGGGAACGCTACACTCATGTTCGGGCTCCATGACACAAAAACTCTCAAAAAGCTTAAAAGTTAAAATATTCTCAACTTTAAACGCAAAGCGCTGAGGAGCACCGCTCATCGAAGCAGGAGGGCCGAGGCAGCCAATGGGATGAAGAGGAGGCCTGAGGCAGCCAATAGGATGAAGAGGAGGCCTGAGGCAGCCAATAGGATGAAGAGGAGGCCCGAGGCAGCCAATAGGATGAAGCAGGAGGCCCGAGGCAGCCAATAGGATGAAGAGGAGGCGGGCTTTCCTATTTTCCCGATGAGAACCTCATTTTATCGTTATTTAAAGACGGAGATCTTTATAATTCTAAATCTAAACACGACTCTGACTGACTCCCACTCGGTCGGAAATGCAACTGAAAGCCTCGTTATCGAGACGTTAGTATTCGCCGTACTCTTTCCTTTTTCTTTTTTTTATATATCGTGAACCCCAAATCAACGGTTGGTTGCGCAGGCGCGTTTTAGCCAAGGCGTTTCTGGAGCGGCTTTTAAAAGTCTCATGTGGCTTTAGTCCGTACGGCCGAGTCGACGTCTCCGCTCCACGGTTCCTACGATGTCCGACAAAAGGTTACCAATTGTCTTAGGCCCTCCTCTCGAAAAGTGCGTACCCAAACTATCTGAGTATCTCTCTGGCCGAGGACATCTGAACACAAGCTGCATTCCTCCTGCGAGACGACCTTCAGAGACGACCTTCAGAGACGACCTTCAGACGACCTTCAGAGACGGCCTTCGACATTGTTTCTCCACAGGACACTTGTGGCAGATTTCAGGACGTCTGTGTGTCCCGTCGTTCAGCCTTGAGCCGGTCTGTGATGGATGGATTCAAGAACACCAGCTGAGGCCCTGAGGTTCATCCTCTGGAGACCAGTTGTTGTGGTTTATGTGAATCCTCCATCGGCTGAACTTTGATGGAGCTTTAGAAACAAAGAGGGATGTCTCTGAGCGTATGTCCTTTTTGTTATGTGTGAAGACGCCGTGTGGTGTGAAGGGGCAGCTTCTTCTTCTTCTTCTTCTTCTTCTTCTTCTTCTTCTTCTTCTTCTTCTTCTTCTTCTTCTTCTTCTTCTTCTTCTTCTTCTTCTTCTTCTTCTTCTTCTTCTTCTTCTTCTTCTTCTTCTTCTTCTTCTTCTTCTTCTTCTTCTTCTTCTGTCAACAGCTTGACGGACTGAACGCTATCGGGTCCCTTCTTGACTCTTTTTGTTGTCATTTTCTGCGTCATTGTAGTCATTGTGTGTGTGTCTTATAGTCATTTTCTGTGTCCTTACAGTATATAGTCAGTTTGAGTCGTTTTGTGTGTCCTTATATAGTCAGTTTGAGTCTTTTTGTAGTCATTTTCACAAGGTTACTTTCTGTACAAGCTTCTGTGTTGCAAAGTGTAATAATGAGGTTTTCATTCTCCTCCGTTCAGTCCGAACGCAAAGAGGAAAAATACAAAAGAGAGCTAAACAAATAAGCGCTAGTCAAACAGCTCTGCCGGCGTCCTTCGCCATGACCCTCGCCGGCTCGCTCGCTCCCGAGTCGCCGAGTGAACGTCGTGAACAGCTGTGAACCTTCTGCATCTGAGACGGCGTCGAGAGACCAAACTGTGAAATCACTATATGAATTATTTTATTTTATTTATTTTATTTATCTTATTTATCTTATTTATTTTATTTATCTTATTTATTTTATTTATTCTTTAATTTATCTTTGTATTTATAATTTTATAAATTTTATGAATTTTATAATTTTTATAATTTTTATAAATTCTATATTTCTTATTATTATTTCAGTTCATGTTGCTCGCTGCACAGCCGCCATGATGAGATCACACGATGAAAGCAGAATGCTCTCTTAACTCTGGTCGCCACGTTTAGCGCCACATTTAAACAAAGTTTCCAGAAGAGTAGCGAAAGAAAAATGCAACCGCTTGTGTGTGTTTTTGCATATCAGTATTTTGTGAATATTAGGAGTAACCGCGCCAATTCATCCATCATTTAATCATTTAATCATTTAATCATTTAATCATTTAATCATGTATTCACAAAGTGTGTTCTCAATAATCCATGTTTACCAACTTTTTCAAGGGGATACGCGTGTGTGTGTGTGTGTGTGTGTGTCCTCGTCACGTAGATTGTGTGCACAAAATAAGCCCTCTATAAACATTAAATACGTGGTTTCTAATGGTCACTATAAATATAAATATATATATATATATATATTTACTTATTTATTTATATGTTGATGTATATATTTTATATATATATATATAAGCAGCTATAAGGACATTGTGTCTCCTGTGAAGACTTTTTATATTACAAAAGTGTATATTTAAATTAATATATATATATATATATATATATATATGTATGTATATATTTATATATATTTATTTATATATATATATATATATTTATATTTATATATAGATATATCATAAAAGGAGAGAAATATACACATATGGTCAAATGAAACAACAGCTTTATTGTACTAAAGTCTCAAAATCAACATTATATGAACAAATAATAGCAGAAAACACAATTCAGCATGAAATGGAACACAATCTACTTCATGCAGGTTATTAATCTATCAAGTTTATCAGTTTATCATTTTTAATCTGCGTATCGGTCACTTCCCAGAAAACGTGTCGCGATAACGAGACTTTCACCTTCAGCCGATTGTGTGAATGAACGGAGAGATATGAGCAGAACAAAGATGTATTCACCGCGGAACAATGTCGTGGAAAAGAGGAAGAGGGAAGCATGAAGAGGGGAAGAATAATGCACAATAATAAATTAATCGGTAAACACAAATATGTTTTCATGAAAAGCTTTTTCCAGATTCTTTGTTTGACATTTCTTCATCATGTTACTAGAGATTTAGTAAAATTATAATGAATAAATAATCATTAGTAATAAATATATTACTCGTAAATGGCATTTTCCTTCAAAATTATGACTGCTGTTAATAATACTAATAAATAAAATAATTAAGAAAGAAAATTAAATGAAAGAAAGAAAAGAAAAGAATAAATAATAATAATACAATTTATAATAATAATAATATTAATAATAATAAATGAAAAAAATCATATAATAAAATAATAAGATTAATAAAATAGAAAATGTAAACAATTAAAAAGTAATATATATATATATATATATATAAATTATAAAATAATAATAATAATTCATATAATGTTTATTAAAGTACACAAAGACGACACTGAACATGTTGCATTCATACGCCGTAGACACAGCTTGGGGAGCAGCTCAGGGTTCAGTGTCTTGCTCAAGGACACATCGACTAAGGGCGGGGATTGAACCGCCAACCCCCTGTTGCAAAAGTTGGTTGTATTTCTGTATATATATTATGAAGCAGATGAGTGTGAATGGGAACAGTCAAAGTGGAATAAGTGTGTCAGCCGTCCCCGGAGACGAGGTCCTGGACCAGGACCAGGAGGACCGATCCGGAGCAGCTTCGGATACTCATGTTTATTCATTCAGTCCTCTTCATCAAGACGTCCTCTTCTTCTTCGTTTGGCCTTCTGAGATAGTTTCTTCTTTGTTGTTTGCTGGTATTTTATTTAAGTATTTAATGTCCTGAGCAGACGGAAAACACGCAAACAAATAAGGAGTGAGTTTCGTTGGATATCATACAAACATGTTCCTCCTTCTTTAATGCACCTTTTTATAATGGAAGTCTCTTTTAATATACCTTTTTAATAGAAGTCTTTTTTAATGCACCTTTTTTATAATAAAAGTTTTCTTTAATTTCCTTTTTTTTATATAAGTCGTTTTTAATGTACCTTTTTTAATAGAAGTCTTTTTTAATGCACCTTTTATATTAAAAGTCTTCTTTAATGTACATTTATTTTAATATAAGTCTTTTTTAATATACCTTTTTAATAGAAGTATTTTATATTGCACATCTTTTGAATATAAGTCTTCTTTAATGTACATTTCTATAATAGAAGTCTTCTTTAATGAACATTTATTTTATAAGAAGTCTTTTTTAATGCACCTTTTTTAATAGAAGTATTTTATAATGCACCTTTTTATGATAGAAGTCTTCTTTAATGCACCTTTTCACTAAGAGAGAGTGCCGCCGTGCAGCAGGCGACAACAACAGCCTCTCAGCCTCTTTGTTGAGCTCTTATCACCGAGCTGCGGTCACATCTGGGCTTTTCTCACTGTCGGCGACGTCCAACATTTAGAGAAAAAGAAAAAAGAAAAGATGGTGTAAAATATTTCATCTGAAATGGTGCTGCGGTGCTTTTATTGTGGTAAGAGATATTGACTTCTCCTGGCACAGCTGTGTGGTTAATGACGCATGAAATGAAGTGGCACATCATGTTGTGGCACTATACTGTATATATATATATATATACAGTATAGTTTTGAAATTACTCACTTTAAAAAGAAACATTGACTTGATTTCCTTATTTTTGATAATTATATAAAAATGTGCCCCGAACGTTGTAACTCACAAACATTTATTCATAATTACCAGACGGTTCTATTTATTTTGGGGGTATTATTGGCTTATTACAGTATTTGATGGACACTTTATAATTAACATTTAGCTTTACTTTTACACAAACTAACATTTAAATAAATAGATATTATTAAAATGAGCTACAACAATAAAAATGCATGGATACAAATCCCAACATCAGACTATATAATCTGGCGGCACACACCTGTGATGCAGGTGGTGCTTCATACCTGATGGTTCATCCTCTGGGGACATGACATGTGGGCGTGGCCTAACACGTGGGAACGCGCTCTGTTTAATCCGCCTGTCGTATCAATAATAAAATAATCACCGGCGATCAATGAACGCAAACATCCTCCCTTCTTCACCTCCGTTTATTACAGAGATCCTTTGTTGTTCTTGTTGTCTCTCACCCTCTCTCTCTCCCTCCCTCCCTTGCTCCCTTTTTCTCAATCTCCCTCTCCCCCCTCTCCCTCTCTCTCGCTCTCCCTCTATCTCTCCCTCTCTCTCGCTCCATCACTCCCTCTCCCTGCCTCTTTCCCTCTCTCTCTCCCTCTCTTCCTCTCTCTTTCCCCCTCTCTCTCTCCTTCTCTCTATCACCCTTTCCCTCGCTCCCTATCCCCCCCTCTCTCCCTCTCTTTGGGATCCATCTCCCTCTCCCTCTCTCTCTCTCTCTCTCTCTCCCTCTTTGGGATCCATTCTCGAACATAAAAAAGTAATCAGTGCACGATTTACTGCGACGACGTCCTTTAAGTGTTTAAAAAAAATATATATATATTTATTTATGTATATATATTAATATATATATATATATATATATTATATATTATATATATATACATATATATATATATAAGTATATATAAAGATATGTATTAATACATATATACATATAAATATATATGTATTCCGTGAGCTAAGCATGTGATTGGTCCCTCCCACAGAGCAGATGGGCGGCAGCTGAGCCGAACAGAAGGACGAAGGAGCGGCGTCTCCCTCGCTTCCCACGCCGAGAATGACGGACGACGGTTGGGACGGCGGCAGCTCCGGCGGCCCGTTCCTCTTCGGCTTCAACGACAGCGCCGCCGACGCCAACGCCACGCTCTTCAACGCCACGGCGGAGCCGGCGGGCGCCTCGGCGGGCGGCCCCAGCGTGGCGGGCGTCCTCATCCCGCTCATCTACATCGTGGTGTGCGCCGTGGGCCTCGGCGGCAACACGCTGGTCATCCACATCGTGCTGCGCTACTCCAAGATGGAGTCGGTGACCAACATCTACATCCTGAACCTGGCGGTGGCCGACGAGCTCTTCATGCTCGGCCTGCCGTTCCTCGCCGTGCAGAACACGCTGCAGTCCTGGCCCTTCGGCTCCTTCATGTGCCGCCTGGTGATGACGGTGGACTCCATCAACCAGTTCACCAGCATCTTCTGCCTGACGGTGATGAGCGTGGACCGCTACCTCGCCGTGGTGCACCCCATCCGCTCGTCGCGGTGGCGGCGGCCGCGGGCGGCCAAGCTGGTGAACGGCACGGTGTGGGCGCTGTCCTTCCTGGTGGTGCTGCCCGTGGTCGTCTTCGCCAACATCCAGAAGGCCGGCGGCACGTGCAACATCGCCTGGCCGCAGCCGGCCAACGTGTGGCGGGCGGCGTTCATCATCTACACCTCCACCGTGGGCTTCTTCTGCCCGCTGCTCATCATCTGCCTCTGCTACCTGCTCATCGTGTTCAAGATCCGCAGCTCGGCCAAGAAGGTCCACGCCGCCTCCAGCAAGCGCCGCAAGTCGGAGCGCAAGGTGACGCGCATGGTGGTGATCGTGGTGGCGGTGTTCGTGTTCTGCTGGCTGCCCTTCTACGCCCTGAACATCGTCAACCTGCTGGTGGCGCTGCCCTCCGAGTACCAGGGCCTGTACTACTTCGTGGTGGTGCTCGGCTACGCCAACAGCTGCGCCAACCCCATCGTCTACTGCTTCCTGTCGGACAACTTCAAGCGGGGCTTCCGGAAGGCGCTGTGCCGCTCCACCCGCAAGGTGGAGAACCACGAGCCCATGGAGCGCCAGCGGCAGCAGGTGCAGCAGAAGGAGGAGGGGGGCGGGGGGGGCGGGGGCGGCAGGTCGGCGCTGTTGCCCAGGGAGAGCCTGAGGCGGGTCATCGGGCACGAAGAGGAGGACGAAGAGGAGGATGAAGAGGAGGAGGAGGAGGAGGAAGGCGTCTCGGAGATGACCGAGATCTACCAGATCGCCCAAAACGGCAACGGCGGCTTCCGGACGCCGGGAACGCCGGAGCCGTCGGTTCCGGACGAGAAGGACAAGGATGGGAAGCCGAGGGGGAAGAACGCCGCCGCCGCCGATGGGTCCGCCGCGCCAACGCTTCTCAAAGGCGCCAAAAACGGGAGCGTTAAAACTCTGCCGGAGGAAGCGGCCGACCGGAGCCCCTCGCTGGAGATCAGTTACCTGTAGGACGCCACTAGGAGGCGCCAGAAACAAACAACTTCACACTCGCTTTTCTAGGGGGGCGGGGTCAAAGTTTCCAGAACAATTGACGGACCGCGCGTTCCCGTTTATGTCGTGAACGTGAATGTACAAAGCCGTGTTTTTTTTATTTGCGTACGTTGTCACGGGTCCCGGCACGTCGTCGTACTTTTTTCGCCTCTTTTACGTTCAATCAAGTCGCTCAAATTCTTTATTTCCACGATCTTAATCCGACATTCGCTGCGTCCGGATGTTTTACGGGACGAGTCGTTGCTTTTTTAAACTAATAATAATAATTTTCTTGCATTTCTTAGTCCCGTTTTGTTCGCTTCAAGCTGCTCGATGTGAACGACAACCGCGCCGACGGATCTCACCGTGTTTCGGCTTTTTAAACTACGAATTTACTGTACGTTTTATTTATGATTTTGAGGTCAAATCAGTGTTTTCTTTCCTTCGTCCTGTACATTAAATATTATTAAAGTAGATTTTCTGAACCGCTTGAAAATTCAAAAGTAGCTTCAAAGTCCTCTAAAATGGAAGTTGACGAAATGTTTTCTCGTTCTGTTACATCTGATCATTTAAGAGGCTGGCTTGCATGTTGCAGTTCTCACATATTTAATCGCTGTATCAATTAGTCGTTATGGTTTGTACCGTCCAGTGCAACAAAGATTAAAACAAAAGAGAGATTATTTTCTTTGTTTCATTCTGTATTATGAAAATGTTCAAATTAAAAACTGTTCATAATTTACCATTTTTGTTTTCTGAGGAATTATTTCAGGAACGTCGGTTATCGTGTAAAAATATTCACACTTTGGGGGTTGTGTACTTTCGTAGTCCAGACCACTTTAGTCCATAGGGGGCGCCAGAACCAACACTACCACATTAGTCCACAGGGGGCGCCAGAACCAACACTACCACTTTAGTCCACAGGGGGCGACAGAACCAACACTGCCACTTTAGTCCATAGGGGGCGCCAGAACCAACACTACCACTTTAGTCCACAGGCGGCAGCAGAACCAACACTACCACTTTAGTCCACAGGGGGTGACAGAACCAACACTACCACTTTAGTCCACAGGGGTGACAGAACCAACACTACCACTTTAGTCCACAGGGGTGACAGAACCAACACTACCACTTTAGTCCACAGGGGGCTTTTGCCACATTTCATTTTGTACTTTCCACTTTCCACTGAGCAGGTAAAACTAAATAATCTCCCTCTATCTTAACTGGCTTCCCAGCAGTTCATTCATGAGCAAACACACACATGCACACACACATGCACACATGCACAAACACACTCACACACACACACACATGCACACACACACACACACACACACACACACACTGCGGCTATATTTAGCTGTCAGCGCAGTGAGACAACAGACGGGTTGTTCCAGCTCTCGCCCACAGACCTGCTGAGGGGCCTGAATCCTCCATTAAAGGCCCATTACAGGAGGATCTGCCTGGCCGTCCTTTATTGGCCAAAACCCCTGAGGGTGGGGGGGGGGGGGTTGTTTACTAGTTGTTTGTGTTTATAGACAACGAGCAGCCCGCTGGTCTCACACCTCCTTACTGCCGACTCGGCGGCATTCTCCGCCTACAGAATCTTGCCCACGCTCGATGTGAGTTCACTCTAACGGACGATTGTTCATTGTTATTTTTGGGACCTGAGAAACTATGGAAACCCTGAAAAAAAACAACAACAACAACAACACGCATGATCCCGAAGAACATAAACGTTTCCCTTCAGGGGTCGGAATACATATTTGTGGCTTATTCTTTTTGCACTTTTAAATGCAAATACAGGATAATACGTTTATTATCCCGATATTTAGGATTTCATCCCACTGACAGAGTGATACCTCGGCAGTGTCTATTGTTTGTTTGTTTGTTTGTTTGTTTTCTAATTGTGCTGCTGAAGCTCACATGGGTTTGTGCCAAAGAGACAAATCTGCCTTTAGAAATAAGAAAACATTTAAAATATGTCTTTGTGAAACTGTAATTATTGGTATTAAACATCTAAATATTATTGATTAATTAATTTGAGACATGTATTCTTCTTTCTTGACACATAAGTATACGAGAGTTAATTAGGGTTCAACTGAACTCAGTTAGCGTAGCTTAGCACTAAGACTTGAATTGAATGGAAGCAGCTAGCCTGGCGAAGAAATATGGTTTGTTATTTAGAAGAAATATATATTATATATATATTATTTTATTATTTTGTCATGTAGAAACTGTAATTTCGACATTTTAATTGTTCCTTTTTGTTTTCATACGGATTAGACAAACAGGATATTAAACATTTTTTTTGAAGTATTTCTCAAAACTTTAAACGGTTATTTTAATGTAATTTGAGTAAAATGTGATGAAGGAGGAGAAAAAAATACTTTTTGAAAAATCGGAGAGATAGATTTAAAAATGCAAAATTAAGCACGTAAAATCATTAAACTACGAAGCGGATGACGGGGGAAGGTGGAGCATAGAGGGATCCCCAAAGTAATTACAATTCTTCCCGAGGGGACCGTTAATGTTCGTAGTAAATATTGTAAATCCTACGAGTTATTTCACTCGCACACACAAATGTCAACGCGCTGTCGGGCGAGTCAATAGCGTCACGAAATTCACGAGGGCTTATCCTCTGGGGATCCCGAATGGTTCGTGGGATGTGAAATAATTTGATAATAAAACTAAGACACCGGGGAAAAATACCAGCGTTGTAATATCTGCACTGCGTGTAACATCATCCG
The DNA here is from genome assembly GCA_036178185.1 of Liparis tanakae. Taxonomy (NCBI): domain Eukaryota; kingdom Metazoa; phylum Chordata; class Actinopteri; order Perciformes; family Liparidae; genus Liparis; species Liparis tanakae. The sequence continues at coordinate 18,139,108 of CM070091.1, read as the reverse complement.
TCATACAGACAACCGCTTACTAAATTAAGCAGATTTATCGTGTGTAAACAACATTAATTCGATTTAGAGGTTTGTTTATTGTGATAATAATAAAAACGCTCGAGGCCTGACGAGCAACAATTCAATTCAATTCAATTCAATTCAGTTTATTTGTATAGCCCAGTTTCACAAATTACAAATTTGTCTCAGAGTGCTTTACAATCTGTACACATAGACATCCCTGTCCCAAAACCTCACATCAGACCAGGAAAAACTCCCAAATAACCCTTCAGGGGGGGAAAAAGGGAAGAAACCTTCAGGAGAGAACAGAGGAGGATCCCTCTCCAGGATGGACAGATGCAATAGATGTCATGTGTACAGAAGGACAGATTTAGAGTTAAAATACATTCAAGGAATCTGACAGAGTTTATCAATAGTTCATATTTAGGCATATTCCACGATGGAGAGTTTGGAGACCTCCCAACAGCGGAGAAGAACCTCAGTTATCCTTCTGGAAAGCTACTCATATGTGAGCGAGGTGTTGTTACACTGCATATTTACCGAGGAAACATTTTATTCAAAAGGAAAACATGCTCCGGTGGAAAGTAAACAAAAGCTTGAATGATGATGAAGTGGAAGGGAAGGATGGGATGCAAAATGGAGCAGAAGATGTAATAGGACATTATTTTTAATTCTCTGATTTTACAATTTGTACATGCTTTTATTTTTGTAAATAAATAATAATGCTGTAGAACCTGTTTAGCTGTTTGGTAGGATAGTCTTAAAGGCATAACAAATACTGAGTGAGTTACACATTTAAAATAATCAGAAGCATAATAATAATTATAATTAGGGCAACATGATCACGATGCATGTTGCATTGTAACACATTTATTATGAGTATTATTATTATTATTATTATTATTATTAGTAGTAGTATATATATATATATATATATATATATATATATATATATATATGGAATAAACACATTTGGAAATGTATGTAAACATATGTGTTTATGGATTTTTAGTTTAAAATTCATTATTTTTTTCATTATTATATTAAATTAATAATTTTAATTATATCAATTTATGTTCTTATGTCTGCCCATTGGAAAGCATCTTCGCATAATATCTTTATTTTTTTAAATAAATTATATTGCCTTTTTTGAGGGATTAGTTAAAAAAGATAAAATTCACCGGAAGTGGTATTTTTACATTGACACTTTAACCCGAGTGTATCTCAAACCATGAGCGTTTACCGCCCTCTGGTGGTCACAGTGACGAACTGCATCTATGGATTTTGAGTTCCACACAATATGAATATTTCCGCCCTCTAGCGTCGACAGTGAGTCATTACAATCACGTGCCGCGAGAATAAAGTTAACACAATTGAACTGTAGTACTTCCGGTTAAAACCGCCAAAATAAAACTTTATTGATAAACAGGTGTAGTTTCGCACTATGACCACGAGGGGGCAGTTTGTTACACTCGATTGTGACAGTAGCTCTAGCGCGACAAGGCAGACATTACAATGTTGTTATTATATTATATATTATCTGTTATATACATTATATATTAAAATACAGTTAAACTGAAATACTTTCTTTAAGATGATAATGATATCTACGCCTCGTAGACCTTCTGCATTACGACAGAAGCACTCGTAATACGACAGGAAGTGGCTGCCGCTTTACGGCAACGCGTCACTTCCTTTCTCACCGGCGCTCCGTCGGGGTTTTTCACAGTTTGAGGAGCTGCTGGATTAAAAGTCCCGATAGGGTGCGACATCTTTCACGGTAAGATCACGAGAATGTATCACAATCGTGTTAAAAGCCGCCGTTTACAGTCGTGTTTAAAATGTTATCGTAACGGTTCCTGTTTCCGGTCGCGTGGTCATAAAACCCAGTTTAGCTTAGCTGAACATATGCTCGCGCGGCCACCTGGCAAGATGGCGACCGTAAGTCTTTATTAACACTAAACCAGTCAAACCGTTCACAAAAAACATTCTTCCTCCGGAGGGACGTTTATTTTCTCCAGTTATTCTCGTTAAACGATTAGTTTCAGTAAATCTGAAATTTGTCCCGATCGATATTTATCAGATATTGGATTTTTCTTTTAATGTGACGTCATCAATACTTTTATCGATGCTGTAACATATTACGATGCCCCTTTTAAAAGTTTTACTCCCAGAATATAAATACGCTATTCATTATGCAAACGAATAGTTTGTTGCACGACCGGAAGTGTGTTTTTATGATTATTATGTCACTAAAATAAAAGCCTGTACAAAGTGGGTTCCAATTGAGAATACAACTATTTCCTGTTAAATAAATAAAAGTATTTTTTTCTCCCTTCATCCCTTTTGATTTATAATATGTTTTATTGCTAAACACCTGAATATCCAGCCTCTTCCCCTTTTTAAATAAACGTATCATGAAGTGTCACCTTAAAAAAAGCTATTTATTTAGATTACACCCTCCGCATTTTCTATCCATTAAATTCCGAACCATCGGCCGGATAAATACGGTTAAAGTTACTCTAATTAAAACTAAAGCTCCTTTTTTAAAGAATGAAAACATTGTGCAATCACTAGTAAAAAAAAAGTAGATGTGAGCAGCGCATTTAAAAAAAGTGATTATAAGATGTTACGGCAGTTGAAGTAATAATTGTATCAACTTGCCGGTACAAGTTTTTGCCAGCAATGTTCAGTTTTGTGAGAAAATGGGCTGAATATTTATAAATATGCTCACTGCCTATCTCTAAAACATCTGGGCACGTTAAAGATGTCTCTCTCTCTCTCTTCAGGTCATGGCAAAGTTCAACGCCCCCGTGATCCAGGACAACCCGAACGGGTGGGGTCCGTGTGCGGTCCCGGACAAGTTCAAGGACATGCCGTACCAGCCCTTCAGCAAAGGAGACCGGCTGGGGAAGGTTCGTTTGATATAATGTAACGTCTCTGTGGAAGGAAACTCCTTTGTTTTTGTTTCCTCACGTTTGTTTGTTTGTTTAATATAATGTAATGTAACGTCTCTGTGGAAGGAAACTCCTTTGTTTTTGTATTCTCACGTTTGTTTGTTTTCCGTCAGGTTGCCGACTGGACCGGAGCCACCTACCAAGACAAGAGATACACCAGTAAGAGTTTCCTCAGAGACTAGAAGCTCGGTGACTAGAAGCTAGAAGATCGGTGACTAGAAGCTAGAAGATCGGCAACTAGAAGCTAAAAGATCGACGCCTAGAAGTTAGAAGATCGGCAACTAGAAGCTAAAAGATCGACGCCTAGAAGTTAGAAGATCGGCAACTAGAAGCTAAAAGATCGGTGACTAGATCGGCAACTAGAAGCTAAAAGATCGACGCCTAGAAGTTAGAAGATCGGCAACTAGAAGCTAAAAGATCGGTGACTAGAAGCTCAGCGACTAGAAGCTAGAAGATCGGCAACTAGAAGCTAAAAGATCGACGCCTAGAAGTTAGAAGATCGGCAACTAGAAGCTAAAAGATCGGTGACTAGAAGCTCAGCGACTAGAAACTAGAAGATCGGTGACTAGAAGCTCAGCGACTAGAAACTAGAAGATCGGTGACTAGAAGCTTAGTGACTAGAAGCTAGAAGATCGGCGACTAGAAGGTAGAAGCTCGGCGACTAGCTCGGTGACTAGAAGCTCTGTGTCTGTTGGGCGTCGACAGGATGCCGTTGTGTGTAACGTCGGTTGTTTGTCTTCTAGATAAGTACTCGTCTCAGTTCGGCGGCGGCAGCCAGTACGCCTACTTCCACGAGGAGGACGAGACGAGCTTCCAGCTGGTGGACACGGCCAAGACGCAGAAGACGGCCTACCAGAGGAACCGCATGAGGTTCGCTCAGGTACGGAACCGCAGAACCGCCGCCGGAGAACCGCGCGTCCGCTCCAGCGTCTCGTAACGCGTTCCTTTGCTTCCGCAGAGGAACCTCCGGCGGGACAAGGACCGCAGGAACCTGACCCAGTTCAACATGCAGACGCTGCCCAAGAGCGCCAAGCAGAAGGAGAGGTGAGGAACCCGCGTTCTGCGGCTCTCCGGTTCTCAGCCTCGGGGCGAGGGCGCCGCCGGGCAGTCGGGTTGACGGTCTCGTTTCTGCTCCTCAGGGATCGCATGCGGCTGCAGAAGAAGTTCCAGAAGCAGTTTGGAGTCCGTCAGAAGTGGGACCAGAAATCTCAGGTACTAGAAGATCAGAGACTAGAAGATCAGCGACTAGAAGATCAGCGACTAGAAGATCAGAGACTAGAAGATCAGAGACTAGAAGATCAGAGACTAGAAGATCAGAGACTAGAAGATCAGAGACTAGTCTCTGTGCTGTCAGAACTTTATTTGGACATAATAATAATTTTATACAATCCTTCTCTCTCCCCCTCCACTCTCTATACCTCTCTCTCCCCTTCATTTAAACCTCTCTCTTTCTCTCTCTCCTCCCTCCCTCTATACCTCTCTCCCCCTCTATACCTTTCTTTCTCTCCACCTCTCCCCTCCCTCTTTACCGCCCTCTCCCTCTTCTCTCCCCACTCTCTATACCTCTTTCTTCCCATCTCTCCCCTTCATCTAAAACCCTCTCTTTCTCTCTCCTCCTTTTATTCCTCCCCCTCTCTCTCTCTCTCTCTCTCTCTCTCTCTTCGTGGCTCAGCTGAAACCCAGAGACTCCTCTGTGGAGGTGAGGAGCGACTGGGAGGTGAAGGAGGAGATGGACTTCCCCCGACTGATGAAGATGAGGTACCTGGAGGTGGAGGACCCGACCGACATGTAAGTGACCGCACACACACACACCTACACACACACACACACCTACACACACACACACCTGCGGTCCCTGACGGCGGCGTTCCCTGCAGCGAGTGCTGCGGCGCCCTGGAGCACTACGACAAGGCCTTCGACCGCGTGACCACGCGCAACGAGAAGCAGCTGAAGAGCATCAAGAGGATCTTCCACACCGTCACCACCACCGACGACCCCGTCATCCGCAAGGTGGGCGGAGCCTCCCGCGCCGGCTCGCCGCCGCCTTCTTTCATTCACGCCGTGTGTCCGTCTCCTTCCAGCTGGCGAAGACCCAGGGCAACGTGTTCGCCACGGACGCCATCTTGGCCACCCTGATGTGCTGCACGCGCTCCGTCAACTCCTGGGACATCATCGTGCAGCGAGTCGGGAACAAGCTGTTCTTCGACAAGAGGGACAACTCCGACTTCGGTGAGGCGCTGACCCTCCCTCTCTGTCTCCCCCTCTCCTCTCTCTATCCCTCTCCTCCTCTCCCTCCCCATGTCTCTCTCTCTTTCCCTCTATTTGTCTCCATCACTTTCTCTCCCTCTCCCTCCCTCCATCTCTCTCTCCCTCACTCAGAATCACAATCACTCTCCCGTTCTGTCTCCTCTCTCTCTCTCTCTCTCCCTCTGTCCCACTGCCTCCTCCCTCTCATTCCCTCCATCTCTCTCTCCCTCCTGTCGCTTCATCGGTCTCTCCCCTCCCCCTCTCTCTCTCCCCCTCCCTCGCGTTCCCTCCCCCTCTCTCTCCCCCCTCTCTCCCTCCTATCTGTCGCTTCATTGCTCTCTCTCGGTCTCTCCCCTCCCCATCTCTCTCTCCCCCTCTGTCTCTCTCCCGTCCTCTATCTGTCTCCATCACGCTCTCTTGATCTCCCCCCCCCTCTCTCTCTCTCCCTCTCTCCTGTGTTTTATTGTGCGTACGTTAACTTCTGTTCCGCTGTTCTCAGATCTGCTCACCGTGAGCGAGACGGCCAACGAGCCGCCGCAGGACGAGGGGAACTCCTTCAACTCTCCCCGTAACCTCGCCATGGAGGCCACCTACATCAACCACAACTTCAGCCAGCAGTGTTTACGTGTGGTGAGAACACACACACTCACACACACAGAGACACACACACACACACCAGGGCTCCTACGGTCATGAAAATCCTGGAAAGGTCACGGCATTTTAAAAGTCCTTTCCAGGCCTGGAAAAGTCATGGAAAAAACTTAAATCATAAAAGTCATGGAAATTTGTTATCACATGTTTTATTTACGCCGAGTTTGAAATAATTGATGTATTTTTTTTAAAGAGAGACACTCAAAATATCAGCCGGCAGACGCTCTCAATACGCAACATTTTCTAAATTGTTCATGTTTATACGGAGATTCCAGTTTGGTCGTGGACATTTGGTTTAAAGTCCTGGAAATCCACTGGTCAACATTTGTACGAACCCTGACACACACATACACACAGACACACACACACACACTCCGTTGACTGTTTCGTGAGCTCGTGTTTCTTCCTTCAGGGTGGAGAGCGCTACAAGTTTCCGACCTCCAACCCGTTTGTGGAGGAGGACACGGACAAGGGCGAGGTGGCGTCTGTGGCCTACAGGTGAAGAACCGCCGAGCGGCTTGTGGCGGGAACCGGTCGCTATGACCACGAGATAATAACACTTGTTGTTGTTGTTGTTGTTGTCATTAGGTACCGCCACTGGAAGCTCGGGGACGACATCGATCTGATCGTCCGCTGTGAGCACGACGGCGTGATGACGGGCGCCAACGGAGAAGTGTCCTTCATCAACGTCAAGACCCTCAACGAGTGGGACTCCAGGGTAAGACTGTGTGTGTGGGGGGGGGGGCTTCTTTATATTACCAGGATTCTTTTTTTAAACACCTTTCCCCTCCCTTTCATTTATTAAAATCCTAACTGGGCTTAATTTGATCTAAAATGTATATTGACGCTAAATGTGAAAGTGTCCATATTCTCATCTGTTTCCGCCAGAGGATTCGTGACACGGGATGAATCACCCAAAAATATATAGAGGTCAAACAACAACCACGTCGTTTTTTATCTTTTATTTCTTTACTTTTAGTTTTTTCAGTTTTTACTTCCCCCGTTTTCTTCTTTACAAAGTAAACTGAGGAACATACACAACAAATCAAAACGCTTTGATCCGTTTGTCATTTTGTGCTTCATCATCAATAAAGGAGAGAAACTTATTTATTTATTAAAGAACAGAAACAAACGATAACCTCAAGTCATCCTCATGTGGAATGAAATATTCGGCGATTTAAAAAGTGTAAGTGTATGACCCTGTTGGCTCCGCCCCCTTCAGCACTGTAACGGCGTGGACTGGCGCCAGAAGCTGGACTCTCAGCGGGGAGCCGTCCTCGCCACCGAGCTCAAGAACAACAGCTACAAGCTGGCCCGCTGGACCTGCTGCGCCATGCTGGCCGGGTCCGAGTACCTCAAGCTGGGGTGAGGAGACCAATAGATATATACATATATATACATATATATACATGAAGTTTACCGTGTGTCCTTGATTCCTTCGCTGAGTCCTTTACGGCATGTTGACTCGTCTGGTGAAATAAACATTACAACTGATTCTCTTTAAACCGCAGCAACAACAAAAAGCTCTCGGGCAGATAATATATCTGAATTATTGATTAAATGGATCTAGATCCAGGTTATTAGTGAATGTAGGAAACATGAAACACGATATTCAGTAACCGTGACGATGAAAATATTTTGGCCTTCGATGTTTATGTCAAAAAAGTATCAGGACGCTTCAGGGAATCGAACCCCATCCCAGGTGTGCTTGTGTGTGTAATGAAAATGTGGTTTAAAGTCGTGTAAATCCATTGGTCAAAATGTGTAAGAGGCCTGTATACAATTGTTTATTATAAAAAACAAAGGAATAACTTTTAATTGTTAATAGCCGTTTAAGAAAATGTAATAACTATAAATAACCACAAAGAAATGAAAGTAAAATGTTATATGATTTGTTTTTTCAACAACAAAACATTTTGAAAACCCGAATCTGAAGCCTAAAAGTGTTATTGTTGATATTTGTATAACAATTGCTCAAATTCTGCCAGCTATAAGTATATTTATTTTTGAAAAGAGGTTAAATGTTATTTCACAAGTTTCAAAAAGTGCCCCCTAAAAAAATATATGTAGACGTCCTCAACTGACTGTGTCTCTGTGTGTGTCTCTGTGTGTGTGTGTGTGTGTGTCCTCAGTTACGTGTCTCGGTACCACGCCAAGGACTCGGCCCGCCACGTGGTCCTCGGCACGCAGCAGTTCAAGCCCAACGAGTTCGCCAGCCAGATCAACCTGAGCATGGAGAACGCCTGGGGCATCCTGCGCTGCGTCATCGACATCTGCCGCAAGCTGGACGAGGGCAAGTACCTGATCCTGAAGGACCCCAACAAGGTGAGTCGACCCGTCGCCAAGGTGCCCGCGGCGCTGCCCGATTGAGTTTTTTTAGTTTTTCCGTATTTTGACGCGTCGATGTTCTGCTTTTCTTTTTTTTTTACAGCAAGTGATTCGGGTGTACAGCCTCCCCGACGGGACCTTCAGCTCCGATGAGGAAGAGGAAGAGGAGGAAGATGATGAGGAGGAGGAGGAGGAAGGTGAGATATTTAGTATGTATCACGCCCTCTTTTTACTTCCGACGCAGCTTTGGCTCCACAAGAGGGACCTGAACACCACATTGTTCTATTTTTATATTACTAATATTACACTTTAGGGCTTAGAGCAATTTAGTGCTTTAAGTTATTATTAATGCACATGAAAGCCTAAAAACATGATATTTCAATCATGTTTAAGGTGAATATTCTCACGTTCACTTTAAAAGTTTTTTTAAATAATTATTAAATATGATTATGTATGAAATTGTGAACCTTCTCCAGCCTGAAACCCGGCGGTTGTCTGATGCTTCTGTATCAATCCCGGTTTCTTTCCTCCCTTTTCTAGAAGAAGAAGCCTAACGAGTGGGCGGAGCTCCGTCGTCAGACGTCAAGAAACAACCATTTAATTCCTTTTGACATTCAATAAACAGATTGGACAACCGAGTTTATTTGTGGTTTTGTTTTTTCTTCCAAAACAAATGTTTTTCCAGTATTTTAGTGACTCTTCTCGTTTTTTATTTTATTTTGAAACCTTTATTTATCCAGGTGAATCCCATCTTTCGAGGGTGACCTGAACGAGACGGGAACAAGGCGATTTAAAAATCTATTTAAACTGAATTATTATAACAAATGAAATCCTGCATTTGGCTCTTACAGTTGTTATTGGACAGTGTTGAGTGTCTCTTAAAATAAAGCTTTGTTTTTTAGAATATTCTACTCAAAACCTCTTTTCTTCTCATTGTGGAGCGCCGTCCAGCTTCACCCCCTCAGAAGAAGTGATGCAGTTCAGTTTCTCTCCTGTACCAGAAGCTCGTTCTGTGCCTCCATATGCTCCTTCATCTGGGTTGCTCTAGTGACGGCTACAAAGACACACACACACTCACACACACAAATGTAGTCACCATGTTTATAACCTGTTGCGTAGCCGTTGCATTCTCATAAATACACACTCCTCTTTAAACTCTGTTACCTTACAGCAGACGTGTTCCTCTGGAGCTCTTCACGTCAAACTCTGGCGAGATGTTATTTACTCACGCTGCCTTTCATAATCAGAAATGTTCAGATACAGAAAATGAATTAATAATAAACAAGAGTTTGTTAAAAATAAAGATTTTTGATGGCATTGAACCATCGATGAAGCAGATAAAGTTTTAAAGAGTTGGAAAAAATCCAAGTCGTCCAGAGGACCCTAATTAATTAATAAAATGAATGATGCCTTCAAGCTTCAGTTCGCTTCTCATGACGTCTGGTGTAATAGCGCCACCCAGTGGTGGGTGCAGGGCACAAAAATATTCAACCCCAAATTATTTTATTTTCATGAGCATCTTGTCCTCAGTGTATGTCTGAGTTCATGTTGACATGCTTGAGTGGTTGGAATACGTATAAATATATATATAAGAGCAACGCTATTCACCATTTACCTCTCGCCGCCTCTGCCCCACGCCTGATTGGTTCAGGCCTTTATCATCTTTAACGAGGTGTGTGTGTGTGTGTGTGTGTGTGTGTGTGTGTGTGTGTGTGTGTGTGAGTGTGTCATATCCTGCAGTGGTACCTCCAGTCCTGAGGCAGCAGCTGTTGCTCGTGGGCCAGCGGCCAGGTAACCAGGGTGCATGCTGGGACAGCAGAGGGAGGAGGGCCAAGCATTTGATTCATGTGAGTGTGTGTGTGCAGTTGCTTGTACTTTTAAGTAGGTGTGTGTGTGTGCGCGCGCGCATGTGTGTCCTGGCACCGAGTCCGTGGCGGGCCTTCCTGCAGGGAGAGGGGGGGGGCTGCTGCAGAGCGGTGTCTGACAAGAGGACACACAAACACACACACACACACACACACTCACACAAACACACAAACACACACACAC
>CM070091.1:18118876-18123876 GCA_036178185.1 Liparis tanakae | reverse complement strand
GATTTCTTTCTTTCTTGTGGGGGTGGAGGGGGGGGGGGGGTACAAGTTAGAATCAACATAGTGGGGAGACATCACTAAGCCTTCCTCTCCCCCCCCCCCATCCTCAATCAAGTTTTTTCCTCTTGTTTTTGGTCCTCGCCCAAACGCAACCATACGGTTCCTACCGCGTCCCCCTCCTCATCCTCCTCCTCCTCATCCTTCTTCTTCTTCTTCTTCCTCCTTCCCCCCGTCCTTTCGCTCGAGCGCGTCCCGTTTTTTCGGTTTGGTTTGGTCCCGCCAATTTTCAAATATTTACTTCCTGTACATCAAGAGGAAAGGGGGTCCCCCTTTCATGGAATGCGGAAACATGGGTCTGTTCGACCGCGGAGTCCAGATGCTGCTGACCACGGTGGGGGCCTTCGCGGCCTTCAGCCTCATGACCATCGCGGTCGGCACGGACTACTGGCTGTACTCGCGCGGCACCTGCCGGAGCAAGTCCATGAGCGAGAACGAGACCAGCAAGAAGAACGAGGAGGTGATGACCCACTCGGGCCTCTGGAGGACCTGCTGCCTGGAAGGTGAGGAGGACACGCAGGGGTAATGTGTGTGTGTGTGGGTGTGTGTGGGGGGGGGGGGTCTGGTGCTCCGGTTCCCCCGACGGCAAATGGGACCGCATCCATATTTGTAGTTTGGGGATGTCAGGAGAAAATCTGAAGGGTCGCAAGGTCATTTAAAAAAAGTGGCAAAATACTAATCACGCTGCAAAAAATGACGTGAGTCGTTTTAAAAAGTGATATTTGAATTTATAAAGTCTGTCAGATCAAAACTTTTCCCATAACTCACTAAAGGTAAAATGGGAACACATCCATGGTTATAAACTCTTATATATGTTGTTGTTTTTTGGGACGACCCTCAAGGGTCACAAGGTCATGTAAAAAGAGGCAAAATTACGCTGCAAAAAATGGCGTGACTGGTTCTAAAAAGGGATTTATTTTTGGTTGGCACGAGTTTAAAAAGTCTGACAGGTCAAAACTTTCCCACTTAAATTCATATCTCTGCGAATATGTTTTATATAGGTGAAATGGAAACACAAAACTCCTATATATGTTTTTTCTTCTTTTGTGACGACCCTCAAGGGTCACAAGGTCATTTAAAAAGAGGCAACATGCTAATTACGCTGCAAAAAACTATTGGCTTTAAAAAGGGACTTTTTGAGTTTAAAAAGTCTGACAGGTCAAAACTTTCCCACTTAAATTCATAACAATGCAAAGGTTTTAAGCGATCAATCACAGGATTGGTGATAAAACATAATTGTTCTTCGATCTGCATCTTTGACAGAAACAATCCGACATGTTTCTGAGCCTGTGAGCGTTAATAATATAATAATATAATAATATATTAATATATTCATGCTCAGGGCTCAGCGGTGAGGACTCAGAGGAGCAGCTTTCACTTCTGGACCTTTAAAAGGACGGCAGATATAAATCTGAGGCTGGATTACTGAAGACCATCATAACTCCAGAGTGTGTAGTTATTTGTGTGTTTTTGTTCCATATTTTCTCTTTTCCAGTAAAATACTGCACAGCGTGACCTTTAACTCCTTCAATGAATCAAACTCCCCCAGATAAATCACTATAAAAACACAACAACAACAAACAAAACGCGTAGATATAAACCGTGAAGACCAGGCCTCTGGATTCAGACCTTCTGGTTCTGCTGTTGCCGGTTCTGGTGAAGCGCGTTCCACGCCACTCGGGAACTCTTCCTCCCGTCAGACGTGGAAAATATGAAATATGAAATATGACCATCATACGAGAGGAGAGAGAAACGGGATGAGAGAAGATGAGAGGGTGGGGCAGGGGGCGCCGTGTGACCTCTGACCTCTGACCTCTGACGGCAGGCTGTCGGACGGAGGCGGGGCTTGTTCCGGTGGAGGCGGGGCTTGTGTGTGTGTGTGAGAGTACATGTGTGATTGTGTGTGCATTTACCTACTGGGGTCAGAAACGTGTGTGGTTCTCCGGTATGTGTGTGGTTCTCTGGTGTATGTGGTTCTCTGGTGTGTGTGGTTCTCCGGTGTGTGTGGTTCTCTGGTGTGTGTGGTTCTCTGGTGTGTGTGTGTGTGGTTCTCTGGTGTGTGTGGTTCTATGGTGTGTGTGTGTGTGGTTCTCTAGTGTGTGTGGTTCTCCGGTGTGTGTGGTTCTCTGGTGTGTGTGGTTCTCCGGTGTGTGTAGTTCTCCGGTGTGTGTGGTTCCCCGTGGCAACGTGTGTGGTTCACTGGTGTGTGTGGTTCTCTGGTGTGTGTGGTTCTCTGGTGTGTGTGTGTGGTTCTCTGGTGTGTGTGTGTGTGGTTCTCTGGTGTGTGTGGTTCTCTGGTGTGTGTGGTTCTCTGGTGTGTGTGTGTGTGTGTGGTTCTCTGGTGTGTGTGGTTCTCTGGTGTGTGTGTGTGGTTCTCTGGTGTGTGTGTGGTTCTCTGGTGTGTGTGGTACTCCGGTGTGTGTGGTTCTCTGGTGTATGTGGTTCTCTGGTGTGTGTGTGGTTCTCTGGTGTGTGTGGTTCTCCGGGGTGTGTGTGGTTCTCCGGTGTGTGTGGTTCCCCCGAGGTGTGTGGTTCTCCGGTGTGTGGTTCCCCGTGGCCCTGTGGCTCCTCTTCTAGTGTTCTGCTGTCGACGTCGAGGATATTTTTTAAAGTGTGCACAAAAAGCCTGTGAGACGAGACCGAGGGCACAGAGAACCCTCCTCTCCTCCAGGTGTGGCCCTCTGATCTGAGACATCCATCTTCATTCAGGAGGAGGAGGAGGAGGAGGAGGAGGAGGAGGAGGAGGAGGAGCAGGAGGAGGAGGAGGAGGAGGAGGAGGAGGTGGGGGAATGGTGGGGGAATGGTGGGGGAATAGTGGGCCCGTGTGATGAAGAAGGGCCACTATGGCGTCTGATGAGGTCGATGTGCTTCTTCATCATTAACAGCTCATTTTCTCGTCTTCAGTTCGGTTCCGTGGATCTGGAGCTCGGCGTGGGGAGATGTGGCGCGATAGTGATGGTCGCTCGACATGTTTGTGAGTTTGTTAGTGCATCGTTATTTAACGTTAGCACGACGCTAAGCTATCTACGGGGGGATGCGCTCGTGTCTTAATGATTGTAACGGTCCGAAAAACAGAAGGAATAACGTTGGGTTCTCTCTCTGGAATTGTTTTTAAAAGACGTTTGTAAAGAATTTGACGGTTGTTTTTAGAAAATATGAGTTCATATAATAGTTAACTATCAACAAATTGAGTCTGAGTTCCCTTGACGGCTAATGTGTGATCTCCAATGAGCTTTTATTGTGAAAGGTGAGAATGGAATGGGCTGGACTACACGGCTGTTTGACATATGTCCGCTACTCGCATATATATATATATATATATGTTTATATATGTGTATGTACTGTATATATAAATATATATACATACACAAATATATATACATATATATATACATAATTCATATATAAACATGCATATATAAAAAATAATATATATATATATATATATATATATATATATATATATAAATATATTGATGTGTGAATTAAATAACGTTAAATAAAAAAAACGATTGGTGAAACCCTTCAGACTGTCAGTCTGTTGATTTAATTTGAGTTCAAACCCTGGAAAGTATTTTTTATATTAAATACACAGAGATTATCTAGAAAAATGCACTTTCCTTTATCAATATTATATATAAATATATAAATATATATTTAGCTAAAATGGCTCCCGCTGCTGCTGTCGATCACCACAGTTCACACGCACCGCCTCGTGAGTTTATGTATCACCTCGTGGGAGTATCAATGCAGCGCACCTTTGAAACACACACACACACACACACACACACACACACACACACACACACACACGTGGGAGTATGCTGTGTGTGTATGTGTGAGTGCTTTTGTGTATTCTTGTGTGTGCAGCAGGATGAGAGGCGGGCCTGGAGATAAAAAAGCAGATAGCAGAGCGGGGGTGGTAGGGGGGGGGGGGAAGGGGGGGGTAGTCTCATAGACCAATCAGATGACGACTACCCAGCTGTAGCACGCCAACCCCCGGCCTTAAAGTGGCAGTACGTCGTATTATGACACACCGCGTATACATATCCAGGGGGCCTCGCTGCAGCCACTTGTCGGAGTAGAAACTGAACCTCCATCGCTACTACCACACACACACACACACACACACACACACACACACACACACACACACACAGCACCCCCACCCCCACACACACTCTATTGCACTGTCACTCTGTCCTGCAGCGGACGATGGATGGGTTTCATTTTGCCCTCCGCTGAGACTGCAGACGGTTCGCTGCATGAAGAAAAGCGTAGCGTTTTATTGGTCTGCAGCTCGGCCTCCGTGGCTCCACTGAAGGCACAGATGACACACCGGGGCATTACTGGATTAGACCGGTTTGAGACTCTCATTTGTCATAATTCTCGGGCGACAGCAGATACCCGGGTATCGGTGCGGAGTCATCGATTGGGTTTGGACTGCAGCCTCGGGCCCGTTGGGTTTGGTAGCAGCCGCACGGAAACAAACACGTTACTGTTGATGTGTTCAGAGGTTTATGAGAACACGAGACGTCACAGCCGAGATCAGGTGTCCTGGGAGAACAACGATGACATCATCGCTCATCTGGACGCTCACAAACCACCGCTTGAGACTGTTTCATCTATTTAACACGCTTGTGAACGTACTCAGAGACACTTTACTTTACATGTTACATTCATCCACCGGAGAGACAGCTACAGGGAGACATGCAGGTCCATATCGATCTCCTATGATCTATCTCTAATTATATATCTCTTATTACCTATCTCTTATTTTCTATCTCTTATTATCTCTTATTATCTATCTCTTATTATCTATCTTTTATTATCTATTTCTTATTATATATCTCTTATTATCTCTTATTATCTATCTCGTATTATCTATCTCGTATTATCTATCTCCTATATCTATCTTTTATTATATATCTCTTATTATCTATCTA
>CM070091.1:18106376-18113876 GCA_036178185.1 Liparis tanakae | reverse complement strand
GGGAAGGGGAATGAAAAGAGGCAGAGAGGAATCATCTGGGGAGAAAACCGTGTTCCAGACGACGTCTAATAAGAGGGGGGAGCACACACACAGAAAAACACACACACATACACACACACATACTCACACACATACACGCACACACACATACACACACACATACACACACATACACACGCACAGCAGCATTTACATGGATGTAATGAAACAGGGAAACGGGTGAATTCATGCTTCCATCCATCCCACCGTCTTGCCTGCCGTCTCCCTTTGCTTTTGCCTTCCTCCCCTCCTCCTCCTCTCCTCCTCTCCTCCTCTCCTCCTCTCCTCCCCTCCTTCCCTCCTCCTCTCCTCCCCTCCTCCCTCCTTTCAAGCATGCCGCGCTGCTCGCCGCTGCAGCAGGGCGAGAGATGACATGTGGACACTCAGTGAATTGCCAATCGCCACCGAGAGAGAGATAGAGAGGGAGAGAGAGAAGAGAGAGAGAGATGGAGATGGAGAGAGGGGAGAGAGAGAGAGCGAGAGAGAGAGAGAGAGAGAGAGAGAGGAGGCGGTTTGACGCATCTAGACTGCAACCATTGGCTTTTTTTCCTACATTAAAGATTAGAAGAAGAAGAAGAAGAAAAAAAAGAACTGCAGAGAAGCACTACACTGAATACTGGATGTGTCTCCCCCCTCCCCCTCCCCTCCTCCCCCCTCCACCCACCCTCCCTCCTCCCCCCTTCGCTCCTCTGACCCTCTCTCACCCTCCTCCCTCCCTCTCACACATACTTTCAGCTCAGGAAGAGAAGAAAGAAATCAATAGCCACAAATTAATCATTCGGCCTCGGGCAAGTCCAAAGGGGGGGGGGGGGACAAAGGTATTAAGAGAGATATTAGGGATTGCGCAACCACTGTAACTTTTGAGTGTACGTTTCTTTTATTACTTTTTTAATAATGATCATTCTGTGTCCGTCTTTATTTGTTCATTCGGCAGTTCTTGTCTGAAAAGGTGCTTTACCAACAAACAGCATTTATTAAGTATAAATATATAATATTTGTTGTCACTATCGTTTGTGAAACCTGTGGTCACGTGATAATAAACGGTGGAATATAACCCCGCTTCATTTCTGGCGTGTAAATAAAGTAAATTACAAATCCTCAATTTTAAATTCCCAATTTAAGAAGAAAGTCTGTGGAAACAAAATAACAATATTTAGTATCAAAGTATGAAGTATGAACTTAAAAATGATAAGAAAATGAATGTGTCAGCATCTTAACACTAGTGATCGTATTCACGCTTCAGAGGTAGACAATAAAATCCAATAAAATAAAATAAATGTTGCCGAAAATAAAATGTGCAGATATTATAAACATTAATGTTTTTCCCAAGATATTCAAGATGTACTGGTCCACTGGTGTGAAGTACTGGTCACCAGTGGCGGCTCCTGAAAATATTCTCAGGGGGGGCAATTTCTTTGATAGGGATTAACCCTCCCAAAACCACAGAACTTCAGACGGCTGTCTATGTGTAGCTTTGTCACAAGGCCATCAGGTCATGTGACTCCAGTCAGTGTGATGCTGTGACTGAACTCTGTCTGTGAGCTTGTAGTCAGTTCATAAGCAGAAAGACAGTCTGAGCTGTCAGTGAGCTGCTGTCAGTAATCCAGCTCCTGGTCTTTGATTTGGTGATTTTTTCAACAAGATTTAAATAATTATAATAATAATAAATATGAGAATCACCATTTGTGACTCCTGCATCTGTGCTTTTTCAAATAATAGAATAAATACAATTGCAATCACTTTCAAGTGAACCAGATTGCTCCAACAGACAAGAAAAAAAAGCTCAATGTTGAGCTTTTTTTTTGAAGGACAACAGAATAGCCGAACTCACGGAGGTAAGACCTGGCAACTCGCCAAGAATCTCAGCTGTCGCGCATGCGCAACCTGTTAATGCCGTAACGTAAACATTTACAAGAAGGTACTGGCATTTCAACAATTATTTATTCATCACTTAGTTTTATGTCGGTGTACTTTGGCCGTGTGTAATATGTGAAGTTATCAATAAAGGTCTTTCTGCATTTCCCTTGCGCCTCACCTGTAGTCCTAGTTCTCCTCTCTCGGGGAGCACAGCTGACAACACGGCTGTCAGAGAACCCGTTTTCAGGCGTTCATTAGAATCAGACGGAGATCTTTTCTCACGTCGATCTTCCAGTCAGGAAGAAAACGTTTCAGAAGAACTTTAGAAAATGTTCGAGAATGAGGAACAATGTGTTTCTGATTTTATTTTCATTTTATTTTGGAGAGCGACAGAGAACGTCTCCAAGGTCGACCGGCCGATCGCGATCGACGGGTTGGCGACCGACCGCTGCTCCGGGAGGTCCTGATTGTCTTGTTCCCGATGTGTCGTCATTGTTACGCCGACCGAAAGGATCTCTTTCAAAGAAAGAATTGAATCGCTGCTGTCGCCCTGAGCACCGGCCATCTCCACTACATACACCTCTGTCGCAGCTGTATGACGCGCTGATATGCTTTGACGTCGATTAATTATGACAAGACCAGGCGGGGCGAGCCCTCCCGGACCCCATAGAGCAGGCCTATTCAACTAGCGGCCCGCGGGCCGGATACGGCCCGTTTGAATTTAACTCCGGCCCGCCAGACCGTCTGCAAATCAGTCTAGCTTGGTAATAAAAAATAAAACTGACGGACACGCCTCTTTTATACATTGAGACATCTGACCCAGAGCCGTTGTGTTTCACTGTTGCCTCAACCCAACCTGTATGTTACATCGTTATGTCCCGCCCTGTGTTGGTTGCCGTGACCCACTCTCACCAGCGCTCTGGTCTGAGCACTGAAACACGGCGCTAGCTGACGCTACCGTTAAGCTGCAACACGTCTCTCTCAAAGCCGAAGCGTCGGGAAGTTGTCTGCAGGCTCTCAAGCCTCACGCATTGAGCGTGAGACTCGCGCATTTCTGTCTTAACTCCCGCCACACATCGTATTTATCACGCTGAAAAAAACTATCGGCTATTTAATGTTTTAACGTGCCGCAGCGCCAACAAGAAAAAAAAGGACCATACTCCCCGGGCACTAGGACCTGGGGGGAGGCTGCTGCGTGGCTTCCTCACTCTGCAAGGAGCGTCTCTCATAGAGCCAGGATGACAGTCAATGAGTTGAGCTTAAAGTCAACGATGCACCAAGTGAACTGTAAATCCAGGTAGTTACAGAATGTCATAGTTGTTGACGAGTGTCATATTGTTCTCCATAGAATGGTAAATTAGTCACTGAACTAGTTTAAATTTATCTCAGTGATAGAGTCCAAGAGCAGAATTTCAGAGTCATAGTGATAAAATATCCCTTTAACTCTGACATGTGTCTCCAACAATGGATCCAGGGCTTTAAAGTAAATGTGGCGTGCAAAAGGCCCTCTGCTTATTAATGAGGGCCTGAACACTGACAGTGGGGCAGAGGACCTATTGTTCTTAAAATCGTTAGTATTATTGTACGTGTCTTCGGCACAATCAATGTTCTTCATCAGAATGTTGGGCAGAACAATCAAAGTACTGTAGTTATAAAAGCTTCATTTTTCATCAAATCACGTGGATGTTGTGTGGGGGCTCATTATTAAAAGGTGATTCAGGCAAATTCGTTTTTTGGGGAGTTTATATAAAACAAGTAGCCCTTTGGATTATTTTGTACCCTTGAAGCACCTATCCTAAAGTTTCGTTCTGCGGGGGGGGGGGGGGGGGGGGGTATTTGATCAATATTCTGTGCGGCCCTCACACCCCCCGTGATTTTCTTATTCGGCCGACTTGCTACTGAAGTTGAATAGCCCTGCCATAGAGAATGCATTGAGAGCTCCGTTAAAACGGGTTTAACATTGGAGTCAATGGGAGAGGTCTGGGGCGATTTTCATTTCGTCCAAAGTCGCCCAAGAAGGGGCGGGGCCACTTGAAGCAGGACTTTAGGCTGACTGAATGACTGTTACCTGATTGGACGATGACATACAGAGGCAGATCAGACATCTAGTGGGAGAATGCAACTTTTTCTTTTTTCTTTTTTCTTTTCCCCTAGGCAGTGCGTCGCCCCAATCGCCCTTATGGATATTTACCATATCTCTACTATATCTCTACTATATCTTTACTATATTTTCCCTATATATTTACTATACCTCTACTATATATTTACTACTGTATATATCTACTATACCTATACTACATCTCTTCCATATCTCTACTATATATTTACTACTGTATATATCTACTATACCTATACTACATCTCTTCCATATCTCTACTATATATTTACTATATCTCTACTATATCTCTACTATACCTCTACTATATCTCTACTATACCTCTACTATATCTCTACTATATCTCTACTATACCTCTACTATATCTTTACTACATCTCTACTATATATTTACTATATCTCTACTATATATTTACTACTGTATATATCTACTATACCTATACTACATCTCTTCCATATCTCTACTATATCTATACTATACCTCTACTATATCTCTACTATATCTCTACTATACCTCTACTATATATTTACTATATCTCTACTATACCTATACTACATCTCTTCCATATCTCTACTATATATTTACTATATCTCTACTATACCTCTACTATATCTCTACTATTCCTCTATACTATATCTCTACTACATCTCTTCTATATCTCATTACGGTCCACGATCATAAAATATACGACAACGTTGTTCGGGGCTCATCCCTGACTTCCTGTTCCCTTTATAAACGCTCCCCTGTGCAACAAGCAGAGAGGAACTACAGTTCCCATGAGCCTCTTGGATCAAACAAACACTTAACATAAAATGAGTGAATTAAATAACATCTCAACCACCTGAACGACGACGTCATAAAGCTAACGCACATCACGTGTTCATCGTGACGCAACGTTATCTGACACGTTAGCTTAGCTTTTCTCTGGTCCCTGAACGCCCCTTTTACAACGGTGAAAAGAAACACGGTCACATCTTGTAACCAGGTATTACTCTTTCATTATATAAACTATTAATAATGTAGATACAAAATTAAAAGGTTTATCTTCTTCGGTCCAACAGACGGAGCTTCAATGTGACCTCTCTCTCTCTCTCTCTCTCTCTCTCATGAGTCAGTGCGGAAGTTGAAAACCTTCGATGATGTCATAGTTTTTACACACGAGGACGCGGCGCCGACTGTTACTGGAAGATGATGTAGTGTCACGAACATTTAAATATCAAGTCGAGCTCAGAGCTCAGAGTTAAGGAGCGCTCACGCACTTTCCTCCAGTGTCTCTCTCCCTCTCTCTCTCTCTCTCTCTCGACAGTTTCGGGATATTTTACCAAAGCCGTTTACTCCGGAGATGGAAAAAGCCAAATAGTTGAGATGTGAGCGCCGCTGTTCAAAACGAGGCGGTTCATGTTTCCATAGAGACCCGCGATCCCAAATAGATGAACCGCTTTCATGACGGCGACAGTAGGAGGCCGAGGTGTCGGCCTGCGTTCTGGGAAAGCCTCTCTCTCTCTCTCCCTCTCTCTCTCTCCCTCTCTCCCTCTCCCTCTCTCGCCCCGTCTGACCAGAAGGCCGTGACGCACTCGGCTGCAGCGCCGCTGACTCACCGGCTTCCTGTTCCTGGATCTGTGAGATCTCGACCCGCGAGCTTTTCCCCCGCCTCGGCTCTCGGTGACCCGGCGTGACCCGGTGGCGTTCGGGAGACTCCCCCTCCCCTCCCCCGGCCTCCGCCTCGGACTCGACCGCTCGACTTTGTTACGACTCAGCGTTTTTTGGGGGGGGGTTAAGGCCCCAAAAAATTCAACAATAAGTTTTTTTTCTTCTTCGAATTTCTGCGGTCTGCTGTGGGAGAACACGGGGAACCCGACAGATGGTTCTGGCGTGTCGGGTCCGTTCATCAGGCAGCGGAGAACATGTGAATAATAATAATGTCTTCAAACACAAAGCTTGACCGTCCCGTCGGCTCAATGTTTATAAAACTGTTTTTAACAGTTTTATATGATGGATCCTGTTAATGTTGAAACAACCCGGTTTGGTTTGAGGGATTATAATCTGGGCTCAAATTATGGGAAACTTTGTTGACTAAATGTATAAGTGTCATGGACACATCATCACCTGACCTCTACAGACACACTCTCTACTATATCTCTACTATATCTCTACTATGTAGCTTCTATATCTCGACTGTACCTCCACTATATCTACACTATATATCTACTATATCTCTTCTATACCTCTACTATATATTTACTATATCTATACTATATCTCTTCCAAATCTCTACTCTATCTCTACTATATAGCTTCTATATCTCGACTATATCTCGACTGTACCTCCACTATATCTACACTATATATCCACTATATCTCTTCTATACCTCTACTATATCTCCATTATATATCGTACATATATCCACTATATCTCTTCTATATCTCTACTATTTATCCACTATACATCCACTATATTTATACTATATTCCTTCTATTTCTCTACTATACCTCTACTATACCTCTTCTATATCTCTACTATACCTCTTCTATATCTCTACTATACCTCTACTATATATCTACTATACCTCTACTATATATCTACTATATATCTACTATACCTCTACTATATCTCTACTACACCTCTACTATACCTCTTCTATATCTCTACTATACCTCTTTTATATCTCTACTATACCTCTACTATACCTCTTCTATATCTCTACTATACCTCTACTATACCTCTACTATACCTCTTTTATATCTCTACTATACCTCTACTATATATCTACTATACCTCTTTTATATCTCTACTATACCTCTACTATATATCTACTATACCTCTACTATACCTCTTCTATATGTCTACTATACCTCTTTTATATCTCTACTATACCTCTACTATACCTCTTCTATATCTCTACTATACCTCTACTATATCTCTACTATACCTCTACTATATTTAGACTATGAAGAAACCGGCAAAACACTCATGTCGTCTACTCTGAATAGACCTGCGCCCTGTGATTAGCTCCGCCTCCTGAGCCGTTATGGGGTCAGGAGTCCGCCCTGAACGAGGGAACAATGCACATTAAGATCCTTCAGCGTGTATAAGACAGGAGGCTAATAATAGAGGAGAGGAGAGAGGAGAGGAGAGGAGAGGAGAGAGGAGAGGAGAGGAGAGAGGAGAGGAGAGGAGAGAGGAGAGAGGAGAGGAGTCCTCCCCCCCCCCCCCTTCCTTCCCATTGCTCCTCCACCAACACATCATCTGGGGGTGAACCGACCGGCTCTCAGACACCGTGACCTTCAGGGGGCAGGAAGGAGCATCGGTGTTTTCCGGAGGTCAAACGAGCGCCTGACGCCTGTCAGTCATCCTCCGCCCGCCTCCGTCAGCCTCCGCCTGCCTCCGTCAGCGTCCGCCCGCCTCCGTCAGCCTCCGTCAGCCTCCGCTTGCCTCCGTCAGCGTCCGTCCGCCTCCGTCAGCCTCCGCCTGCCTCTGTCAGCCTCCGT
>CM070091.1:18023876-18101376 GCA_036178185.1 Liparis tanakae | reverse complement strand
TGTGGGTGTGTGCGTGTGGGGGGCCTTTCTGGACGGTCCGGGGATGAGCGAGGTGTGAGCCAAAGGAAGCAGCATTAGGAGGCGAGGCTCCCGGTGAGCAGCAGCTGGAGCTCTGGTTCACAAGCCACCACCTGCAGCCGGAGGAGAGGCCACGCCCCCCACTCACCTCTGTCTGAAGAGGCCACGCCCCCCACTCACCTCTGTCTGTCCCCCCCACAGGAAACCTCAAGGGGATGTGTAAACAGATAGACCACTTCCCCGAGGAGACGGACTACCAAGCCGACCCATCGGAGTACTTCTTACGTGAGTCTTCCTTTATTTATTTACATACTCGATTTTAAAGTGCAGTGTTACTCTTCCTCCTCTTCCCTCTTTCCTCCTCCCTCCCCCCCTCTCTTCCTTCTCTATTCCTTCTTCCCTCTTTCCTCCTCCCTCCTTCCTCCCTCCCTCCTCCCTCTTCCATCCCCCTCTCTTCCTTCTTCCCTCTCCCCTCTTCCCTCCTCCCCCCTCTCCTCCCTCTTCCTCCCTCCTTCCTCCCTTAATCTCTTCCCTCTTTCCTCCTCTCTCCCCCCTTCTCCCTCTTCCCTCCTTCCTCCTCCCTCCCTCCTCCCTCTCCTCCCCTCTCTCCTTCCCTCTCTCCTCTTCCTCATCCCTCTCTCTTCTTCGCTCATCCCTCCTCCATCCTCCCTCCTCCTTCTTCCCTCTTCCCTCCTCTCTCCTCCCTCCCTCTTCCCTCCTCGCTCCTCTCTCCCCCTCCTCCATCTTCCCTCCTCCCTCCTCCCCCCTCTCTTCCCTCTTTCTTCTTCTCTCTTCCCTCTTACCTTCTTCGCTCATCCATCCTCCATCCTCCATCCTCCCTCCTCCTTCTTCCCTCTTCCCTCCTCTCTCCTCCCTCCTTCCTCCCTCCTCCCTCCTCCCTCAGTGGTTTGAACCTAGGAGTCAGGGTGTGTGTCTCTTCTTCACAATCAGTCGTCTTCATGATCGAGGCGTCTCACATTCAGCCGATCAGGTCGCGTTTGACTCCAGGCGCTTCGTTCCCTCGCCCGTTACCGACGGTTACGGTAACGGTAATGTCTCCGGCGAGGACTCTCGGAGGCCTTCGCCGAGGCGGACCCGGCGGGGTCGCGTTAACCTCTTCCTCCCGGCCCGTGATTGGAGTAGAAGGCCTCGGCGCTCCCAGTGGCTTGCCAATTAGGACACTCACGTCCATAAATATTTCAGCCTCCTTCTTATATAGGTCAGGCCTCTCTCTCTCTCTCTCTCTCTCTCTCCATCGCTGTCTCTCACACTCTGCCTCTCCTCAACCCCCTCACTCCCACAATGCATCATGGCCCATCTCTCTGGATTCAGAGCGTTAATCTGTGTAGGAAAGTGGCGACAGAGAAGAGGTCACGAAGAGCCGCTCGGTGGGCGTGATGCTTTTCATCTATTTATTTATTTATTTATCACTTCTCGCACATTTCAGTTTCGCGGACGCACACCTGGTATTTCCATAATGCGGAGTTTTTTCACGGCGCCTCCGGGAGGTCAAAGACGGAGAGAAGCTGCCTCTGCTCTCACGGGAGGAGGAGGAGGAGGAGGAGGGGGCGGGGCTTAGTTATGCAACAGCAATAATAATGTCACTTCAGGTGAAGCCCCGCCCCCAAGGGGAAGTGACA
Organism: Liparis tanakae; assembly: GCA_036178185.1. Classification (NCBI taxonomy): domain Eukaryota; kingdom Metazoa; phylum Chordata; class Actinopteri; order Perciformes; family Liparidae; genus Liparis; species Liparis tanakae. Next base: position 18,099,718 of record CM070091.1, on the reverse strand, counting down.
TCACCGGGGAGCTCGCCGGTCCAGAAAAACATCGAGGGGACACACCGCTGATGTTATCACACGGCGTAGAGATGAGGAGGAGGAAGATAAGGAGGAGGAGGAGGAAGATGAGGAGCATGAGGATGAGGAGGAGGAAGATGAGGAGCATGAGGATAAGGAGGAGGAGGAGGAAGATGAGGAGCATGAGGATGAGGAGGAGGAGGAGCCTGAGGATGAGGAGCATGAGGAGAAGAAAGAGGAGGATGTGGAGCATGAGGAGGAGGAGGAAGAAGATGAGGAAGAGGAGCATAAAAAGGAGCTTTATGAGGATGAGAATGATGATGATGATGATGATGAAGAGCATGAGGGGGAGGATGATGATGATGATGAAGAAGAACATGAGGAGGATGATGATGATGATGATGATGATGATGATGATGATGATGATGATGATGATGATGATGATGAAGAGCATGAGGAGGGGAAGGAGGAGCATGAGGAGGAGGAGGATGATGATGAAGAGCATGAGGAGGAGGAGGATGATGATGATAAAGAGCATGAGGAAGAGGAGCATAAAAAGGAGCTTTATGAGAATGAGAGTGATGATGATGATGATGATGATGATGATGAAGAGCATGAGGAGGAGGAGGAGGAGGAGGAGGATGATGAAGAACATGAGGATGATGATGATGAAGAGCATGAGGAGGAGGAGGATGATGAAGAGCATGAGGAGGAGGAGGATGATGATGAAGAGCATGAGGAGGAGGATGATGAAGAGCATGAGGAGGAGGGATATATTTGATGCTGATCTGCTGTCACACACACACACACACACACACACACACGGTGTGTACGGGCAGCTCCGTGAGGCGTCCTCCCAGTGGCGAGGCGTGTGGTTATGTAAGCGCGGGCCGAGGCTCACTGAAGCGCCGGTGGGTTTTTTCCCATCATGCACTGCTCTCTCCGCTGGGCGCTAAGCAGCTGAGAGAAGAAAGGAGGGGGAGAAAAACGCCCCGTTACGCAATCCACTAAACGGAGAGACACCGTGTGATGGAGGGAGGGAGGGCACGTGAGGAGAGGAGGGGGTGTGTGTGTGTGTGTGTGTGTGTGTGTGTGTGTGTGTGTGTGTGTGTGTGTGTCATCAGTGGTCTTGATTCCAGCTGCTTTTCCCAGTAAATGAAGTCTCTTGGGATTTTGGACCAAATAGTTTTAAACCGTTTGTGAATCTTCTGCTTCAGGACGACGTCATGATGTCATCTCCACACACAGTCAAATAAAGTTACGTCTATCACAGCCCGTGTGTGTGTGTGTGTGTGTGTGTGTGTGTGTGTGTGTGTGTGTGTGTGTGTGTGTGTGTGTGTGTGTGTGTGTCCCGTCCCTCCCCGAGGGCCTCGCCGCAGACTGGACGGGGTCTGGCGTCGCCCCATAAAATCAATGGGTCTGGAGCGGGACACACAAGAGGGGTGGCGGGGGGAAGTTGGTGCATCACGTGACCCCCCCCACCCCCCCCCCCGATGAGGTTGTCAGACGCGGCGAGAAAATTCCCTACCGCTGTCAGAGGAAATATGAAAACACGGTAAACTGTTAGTGAAAGATTACAAAAACTTAGACAGCCAGTAAGCTAATAGTATATCCTATATATAATTTTATATTATATTATATATATGTAATTTTGGATTATATTATATAAATATATATAATTTTATATTATATATATTATTATTATTATTTATATATATAATTTCAGATTATATAGAATTATTACTATTATTTATTTATTTATATAATTTTTAATTATATATACATAATTTGTGATTATATTATATACAATATATATATATATATTATTTATTACATATCTAATTTTAGATTATACATAAGTATTAGTATTATTAATTATTATTATTATTATTATATAAATATATATATATAATTTTAGATTATATTATGTATACATTATTATTATTATACGTTAAACATGTAGTTTATTTGTATCATAACATAGAAATGATCCCCATTGTATGAATACGGCCAGTGGCGGATATTACTGAAGTACTAATACTGGGAAAATACAGCCCTATCATCAAAAAGTACTCGCAATGCAGCACAAATGTTCCTTGACAGTGTTTTAATATTATATTATATGATATATATTTAATATTACTCCTGTGTTATTGCTGCATGTTGCATTGGAACTCCTTTAAATCCTGTTGGCTATATTTAATCTGCATAAAGCAACAAATGATGAGACAATAAGTGAGTTTTTATTGCAGATATTCCCCCCCGACCGTCTCCTGCGCTCCACACACTAACTAGAGATGTGTTTGATGGGACGGTTGTTTCATTGTTGTTTGTTTGTTGTTCCACAAATATAAAAACAACACGTCGAGCTCCTTTAAGGATGAAACCGCCTCCCTGTGTTTCCTCTTTAACTCTCTTTAAACGGCCGGTTAACGTCCTGCGACGCTTCTGATCCTTCATATAATTTCATATAATAATTTCATATAATTCATGAGGATGAAATGTGCTTTGAGTTTGAGGTTTCTGACGGGAGGATTGTTTTGTGGAGACGCGACTCGTCTGCGCTGACGTCTTCACAATGAAAACAAACATGTCCTCCATTGTTCCTCATATTTCATGTCCATACAGCCCAAAACATAAATATAATAAATGTTCTCTCTGGCTTTAAAAAAAGAAAAAAGAAAACACTCACATTTGAAAAGTAGATTGTGTTTAAAAAAATGAATTAATTAATGAATTATCAAAAATTGCGATTCATATTCCGTCAAATCGTCAAGTTGCTTCAGATTAATTTAAAATGCTAAAGAAATGTAAATGAAAATTGAAAAATGTTAGTTTAATCATAAACATGAGTATCCTGACCGTTGTTCTTTTCCGTCACTTTGAGACGATTTTTAAGAATATTTATAATAACGTTGTGGATATTACTGGAAGTTATGAGAAGAGGAATAGTTAAATCAAAAGAAACTGCAGAGAAAACCCCCCAAATAACCTCAAGACGAGACAAATGAATGTATAAAAACAAGATGGCGTGTGGATAAATTCCCCGATCAGTCGAATCTGAGCGTCTCGCCCGGCTCATAAAGACGTGAACTTATATTTCCTAATCAATCGGAGGTCAAGCTGCATTCCGCCCTCGCCGTGTTGTCGGGACACGTGACGCTCGCACAACGCCGCGTCAGCACATTTTTTAATTTAGCCACCGAAGCTAATTTCCTTTTGTCTCCGCACATTCACACGTTTCACACGTTCTAAAAGCTCCACAGCTCTGATGGGGGGGGGGGGGGGGGAGGACAAGGCAAGGGCTCAGTATTGAGGAGAAGGAGGAGGAGGAAGAGGAGGAGGAAGAGGAGGAGGTGTGGAGGGGATTAATAAGCGTTTGTAGTATTAAATCAATGTGCCGGGGAGCCCAGGCTCCTGATTAGCGTGACCCTGTGCACATCAGCACATTCTGGGGCCGGGGGAGGCTGATGGAGAGCCAATGCTAATGTACCCTCTCAACCCTGTCAATGAAAAGAGAGGGAGAGAGAGAGAGAGAGAGGGGAGGATGGAGGCTGCAGCGAGACGCCTTTCGGAGAGCTTTCCCGTTTGTGCACGTGTGTGGTTGTGTACTTTGTACATGTGTTGTGTACTTTGTACACGTGTTGTGTACTTTGACGGGTTTCATGTCAGTGGAATTATAAAAAGATAAAGTTCACCACAGTTTGCAGTTCAGCTGAGAGGAAACGACTCAAATGTAACTCTTTGATATGATTTAAAAGGATTGAAGTGGTGGGAAGTACACAAGTACATGACTCTACTACTGCACCAGTAGTACATTACTCTAGTACAGTACTAGTACATTACAAGTGCTGATGTTTAGCAGAATATTGCTAACAAGAGTAGTCAAGATCTCACCCTAGAGTTCAAGGCCTCGTCCTAGAGGTCAAGGCCTCAGGCTAGAGGTCAAGGCCTCAGGCTAGAGGTCAAGGCCTCGTCCTAGAGGTCAAGGCCTCAGGCTAGAGGTCAAGGCCTCGTCCTAGAGGTCAAGGCCTCAGGCTAGAGGTCAAGGCCTCAGGCTAGAGGTCAAGGCCTCAGGCTAGAGGTCAAGGCCTCAGGCTAGAGGTCAAGGCCTCACCTGAACCACCAGTGGGTGATTGCAACAGCATTTCTGACTATTTTTCTAAATGTGTATAAAACCAAACAAACAACTAAATGAATCAGTAGATTAATCAACGAGGGAAAGAATAATAAATGAGCTCCACCAATTTAAATGTGGAAAATACTCATCAATAAAATATGATCAGAAGACGTGACGGCGGCTCTGTGAACGCGACCTCGACCCACATCAAAACGCCGACCGCGGTGCTAATCACGGGGCTCCCTGGAGGAGGAGGAGGAGGAGGAGGAGGAGGAGGAGGAGGAGGAGGAGGAGGAGGAGGAGGAGGAGGAGGAGGAGGAGGAAGAGAAGGTCACAAGCTTCACAGCTTTCATTTGGACTGCTTTTTGTATTTGCAGCAGGCCACATATTGACCCCCACTTCACCTGAACTTAACCCCCACTTCACCTGAGCTTAACCCCCACTTCACCTGAACTTAACCCCCACTTCACCTGAACTTAACCCCCACTTCACCTGAGCTTAACCCCCACTTCACCTGAGCTTAACCCCCACTTCACCTGAGCTTAACCCCCACTTCACCTGAACTTAACCCCCACTTCACCTGAGGCCGTAGCTGTCTCTTTAAGGCCGCTCCAGTCTGCTCTGATTAATAAGGCGATGCAAAGTTAGTTCTCAAGGTTATAACTTCATGGAGTATATATATATTTTTTTTTTATATTTTTAAATAAGCAATTAAAAAAGAAAACTCTCGTATTCATTTAAATTCGTATTTCAACATGCTGAAAGAAGTAAAACAAACAACTCTGGTTGTATAGAAGTCTATGCTTCATGTGTTAAAGCTGCATTCTCTCTCCTGACCACCGGGGGTGACTCCTCTGGTTGTATAGAAGTCTTAACTCCTTTTATCAAGGTTTTTTTTTTTTACATGTATTGTTATTATTCTTAGCATCATTGCATGTTTGGCGGTTTGAGTTTTTTGGGACATGACGACAGGAGATTGAGGAGGAAAGGTGCAGCATCGCTCCCTCGGCTCGGAGTCGAACCCGGGGTCGTCACCGCTCACCGCCAGAAGCTGCAGCTCAAGCCAAATCAACTTAAAAGTTAACATAAACTCTTTTGTCAGGTCAGAGGTCACCTTGAGGCGCGATCGGCCGCTGATCAATACATCGGGTCCGGCCCTCTCGCCTCCTTTTGTCTCTGGAAATGAAGCTGATGGATGAAAGAGATCCGCGGTGCCCTCCCTGTGAACGGCCGTGTCGATATCTTCAGGGTTAATGAGATGGGGGGGGGGGGGGGGGTGATGCATTGGGAGCGGGACACAGGAGCAGGGTCTGCTCTCAGGACATCTTAATATTTAATCAAGTGACCTCACCGGTAACCCGAAACTCCACAGTGGTCCCAACAAGGGGACCAGTGTGTGTGTGTGTGTGTGTGTGGTCTGTGAGTGTGTGTGTGCGTGCGTGCATGTGTGTGTGTGGGCGAGCAACACTTTCATCTTTCAGTCCGTCTTGTGCTTTGACCAAAAGTGAGAAAAAATGAAGTGAGAGATGGAAAGAAGAGCGAGAGAGAGAGAGAGCAGTGCATGCTGGGAGCCGCGCGTGGGATTGGAGCTCGGCGGTTTCCGATATGCAAAGTGTGATGTGGGAACTTGAGACTGGACTTTCCGGTCAAGTAGGAGAGCGTTTTATATATTTATATATTTATCCATGCAGTTATCTCCCGTCTGGATGCAGCAGCGCCTCGTGGGTCTCTCTGTTCCTCAACCGAGGCGCCGCAAACCCTCGGGGTGCTGTTAGGCTGCGGAGGATAAGTGAACCCTCGTGGGAGAGAGAGGGAGAAGGGGCGGCGGGCGGCAGCAGGTAGCCGGGCAGATGCTCCAGGTTGCAGGTGGGCCCGCGTTCGGCACACGGACGCCCAGAAAGAGCGTCAGCACTTTTTTCCGCAGCTTCTCCCGCAAAAAGTGCCGACGCTGGTGAGGTGAAGTGGGGAACATGTAACCAGCCTGATGGACATTTTAAAGCGTGCAAATTAAACATGGAGGGAAAGAGAGAGAGAGAGAGAGAGAGAGGGTGGGGAAACGTCTCTAACCCACCTGAGGGGGAGGGGCGCAGCTCTTTCTATGAACCCCACGGTCCTCAAACTCTTCTTTTTTTTCGCTTTTCGATAATTTAGCTCGCAAAGGACGCCGTCGAGGTCTAAGGGCGCCGGCCGCCCCTCTGCACTGCGGCCCCCGAGAGCCCCTGGAGCGCTTCTGTTGACTGCACAATGAGGCGTGACGCTACGAGAGGTAGCCAGTTAGCTCTGAGAGAGAGAGGGAGAGAGAGAGAGAGAGAGGGAGAGAGAAGGTGCAGCGGTGTGATTACTTAAGGTGGGGTAACAGGCTCACTGTGGGGGGATACACACCACTAGACGGTGTTGATGGAGTCTTTCACAGGCCTGACGGGGTGTTGATTAGGATGCGCTCACACCGAAGGAGCAGATGCACAAATGGATTTTTCTTTTTTTCTTCTTTCTTCCTCCTCCCCTTTGTTTCTTTTATCGTTGTCGCTTCTTACCATCTCCACGTGCTCAACCCCTTTTTTTCTGTTTTGCACGTGGGAAGTCCACACACACACGTCCCCACACGTGTGACAATGTGGGGACCCTGCTCCATCCGGGACACATAATGAGGTCCCCACAAGGTCAACCATCTTATTCATGATTAAGGATTATTAGTGATCAAATGTAGCCGCAATTTATTTCTTACCCCCCCCATCGCCCCCTTTTACAAGTGGGATTTCCACACACACGTTCCCACATGTGTGACAATGTGGGGACCCTGCTCCAATCCGGGGACACATAATGAGGTCCCCACAAGTTCAACCGTTTTATTCATGGTTGAGACTTATTAGTGATAGAATTAAGACTTAGTTAAGGTTAAAGTAAGGGTTCAGAATAATCAATGCTCTTGCTTTTTTTTTTTGCAGGTGCGGTGCGAGCCTCCAGCATCTTCCCCATCCTCAGCGTCATCCTGCTCTTCATGGGAGGCCTGTGCATCGCCGCCAGCGAGTTCTACAAGGCGCGCCACAACATCATCCTCAGCGCCGGGATCTTCTTTGTGGCCGCAGGCGAGTCGACCACAAATTAAACCGGTTCAACCCTCCAGTGGGGGAATGTATCCGATAGTCAGGTCAGACTGTGTTGGCAGGCCAGTTGGTCCCAGACACCCTAACTGGGTGTAACTTCATATTTATAGATGTTAGAGTTTCCCACAAAACTTTTCCTTTCAGTTGTTATCAATCTTTTGTAGCATTCTAAACTTAAAATACTGCAGCTACAAGTCACTTCCTCTATTCTTCTCTTTGTCCTCTTTTCTCTCCTCTTGATCCCGTTGCCGGGCTAAAAAGCCAATCCGCCGGGACGCATCTCTAAAAATAAGGTGTCCCTGACACACTTACCCCAGATATACCGTGTCGAACATTTCTCCGCGCGTGACTTATCTAACTAACAAGTAGAAGTATTAAAAAAAGAGAAGAAGAAGTGGATTATGACGTACGCTACCCAAAGAACCGAAAACGCCTCGGAAAAGTCTCAGATGAGGGATGTAGGACAGGATTAGTGCATGAATCAGAAGAAACTACTTATTCAGTTAAGCATGAGCTCATCCTAACTGATACTTGGTGTCTTGTTTCCCCCACAAACCCATTACCCACAACCCCCCTCTCCCCCCTTCAGGCCTGAGCAACATCATCGGGATCATCGTGTACATATCAGCTAACGCGGGGGACCCTTCGAAGAGCGACTCCAAGAAGAACAGCTACTCCTACGGCTGGTCCTTCTACTTCGGGGCGCTGTCCTTCATCATGGCGGAGATGGTGGGCGTCCTGGCCGTGCACATGTTCATCGACCGCCACCGGGAGCTCCGAATAGGGGCGCGCGCCGCCGACTACCTCCAAGGCTCCGCCATCACGCGAATCCCCAGCTACCGCTACCGCTACCGGCGCCGCTCGCGCTCCTCCTCCCGCTCCACGGACCCGTCGCACTCCCGCGACACCTCGCCGGTCGGCCTCAAGGGCTTCAGCGCGCTGCCGTCCACGGAGATCTCCATGTACACGCTGCCCCGGGACACCCTCAAGTCCTCCGGCGGCGGCACGGCCACCTACAACTCGGAGAGGGACCAGAACTTCCTGCAAGTCCACAACTGCATCCAGAAGGACCTGAAAGACTCGAGCCAGACCAACACAGCCAACCGCCGCACCACGCCGGTATGAGGGAGTCCGCCGCTGGGCCGGGGGCGGCCCGGGCGGAGACACCAGGAGACACTCGGGAACCCCCCCAGTGGGTGTGGAACGCCCCCCAGGAGAAGACGGATTTTCCATGTTTATAGACATTTGTTCTTTTTGTTCAGCTGCATGACTTTTCCATCGCCATTGTTGAGAGAGTTTCAACAAGTCCCCGGATCGAAGTGGCGGAACAGTGGGGAACCGGTCCCGAGAGCTTTTGGGCACTTACAGAGGGAAGGGAGGGGGTGGGGGGCATCTACGAGAAAAAGACTTCATGAATTCTTCGCCCTTTGGTTTGACAGTCTTGCCCCCACAAGTTGGGTCGGAGTTCAGAGATACACCTCTTTTTATTTATTGACTATTTGGTTCATTTTCTTTTTCTTTTCTTTTTTGCATTAAAAACTGTGAATTGTTACAGTTTGGGATTCAGTAAGAATTAGCCCAATCTGTAATCTCTAACAAAAGGTACTATATATAAATATATATACATAAATGTATTACTTTTATAAATACATTATTACGTTAATAATCAAGAGTTACAGACTTTACCGAAGCAAAAAAAAAAGCAAAAAAAAAACAAACAAGTTAACTAAACGAGACGAGAAAAGACTCTTTTGGCTCCTATTGGTCGAGAACAAGAGGAGGGGCTTATAGAGCCGGGAGGAGGGGCTTAGGGAGCAGCAGCCAACAGGAGATATAATATCGATTCTTTTAACTGAACCTTCTCGTCTTTTTCTCAGTCCCTGTTCGCTTTCCTTTATTTTGTGTGTGGGGGAGGTGAGGGGGAGGGGGGGGGGGCGAACTGGGAGAGTTGAACCCCCTCAACAGAAAGAGCCAACGAAAAAGGTCAAAGTTCACAAAGACTATGTAAACGAAATAAAAAAAGTAAGGAGCAGAGGGGTAAGGAAAAAGAAGAGGACGCCAAACACAAAAATGAAAAACAAAAAGTCAAATATAAAATAGTACAAGACAAGCTGTAGGTGACTCACAATTTCAGAAATTAAATGCATGCTATAAAATTACAGCAAAATCTGCTCTTGAGAAACTTAAGTTTTAAAAGTTAATAATTATAAGGGCGAGAAGAAAAAAAAGCAAAGGCGCTAAAGTTTAAAGTATTAATGTTTTCATGTGTATTTTTCTTACGTTTTTTTATTTATTTTATTAATTAATCTTATTGCTTTTGTGAGACAAACCAAACAAACTACATTGAACAAAACTGCTTTTTTTAATGGTTTGGTTGATTTCTTTATAAATATATAAATATATGTCTGTATGTATTTTTTTTTTTAACTCACACAGCCTTAGTCATTTCTTTGTTTCTTTTTTGATTTTTAATGTGTTGTTTCAAAGTTGAAAAATGAAATCTTAAAAGGTGCCAAAACCGAATGATCCTATACTTGGATGCATCAAGTCCTGATGAATAAAATACGAACCCTAGGGGGAACAAATCAACATGTTTCACTGCGTGTCTCTAAACACTCTTTACCCAAAATAACACCCGCTTGTTTTCAGCTCCGACACGTTGTCTGTCACGTCGTCACGTTCTGCTTCCTTTTCACAGAAGGCAACACATAACGATGTTTAAAGCACTTCGGCTGTGGAGGAGAGGAACATTTCCTCGTGGAATTGTGTCCCGGCCCTTTAAAATGAAGCAACGTCCATGTGTCACCTTCACTGACCTCAGCGTGGATGCCGCCACTCTTTTTTGACCAAATAATATAAGCTTGATGTCAATTTACTTGCTTTCATCTGTTTTTAGTTTTGTCCTTTAACTCTTTTGCCCGTCGACAGTTTTCGTTTCCAAAGTTTTCCCACTTGGATCATGTGATGACGACTCACTGCCGCTGCCGATGAAGAGCGTGAGAGGTGCGGGGAAAAAGTAAGTTGCCCTTTTAGTCGAGAGTGTTACGGGAAACTAATGTTCTCATAGGTCAGGTATAAAATGTGACCCTCGAGGCATAATAATTTAATTGTGTGTAATAAAGAAAATCATTCTTGTTCCTTTTAAATCGTCTTGAGAGCCAAATGAAGAACACACGTGGGATGTCCACACACATTCCCACATGTGTGATGATGTGGGGACCCTGCTCCAATCCGGGGACACATAATGAGGTCCCCACAAGGTTAACTCATTTATTCATTGTTAAGGCTTATTAGTTATATAATTGAGACTTAGTAAAAGTTAAAATCAGAGTTACTTCTGTCTATGTGAAGACCAACTTCAGTTTTAGACTTGATAAATAGAGACATTTTAATTGGTTTTCACTTCTTTGAATGACTAAACTTGTTTTTAAGATTATAGTTAGGATTAGGTTTTAGGCTTAGTCATGTAGATTATTCCTGTAACTGCATTTGTTAAAGTAAGTGGGTCAAATTAATGCCAAATTAGTGAGAGGTTCATGTTAACATTTGTATGCTTCATAATGCGCCATGATTATTGATATAAAGCTTAATAAATTAGCTTTATATGTGCTTATAGCTATAAGATTATACTGCATTATAAGTATGTTCCTAATGCACCGCACAGAGAACATTCATACAAAGTGTTGAATGTGTGAGCTGGTGCTCTTCTTTGTTACTGAGAACCAGTTTGAAGAAAGAAAAATGCGATAAGAAACAACTCCAGGCTTGAAAATAACCAATTGTTCCAGACACTGAATATCAACACAGAATATTGTCTTTTGGCAACTGCAGTCTAAAATAAATTGGCATCAGCTTCACACCGCCGTAAAGATAAAAGCTGACTTGTGGAACATAAACGCAGAGCGCTCCGCTCAGACCGCGGCCGGCTGTTGTCAAATGGAGATAACGCTGTAATCGAGCCCCGGGCGCCGATCCCAAGACGTCCGAACGGGCCTCAGAACCACGGACGTCCACATGTTTGTTTCTGGATGGACTATCGGTCAGAACCAAACTCAACGTTCTGCTGATTATACAAGAACAAGAGAGTGAAACAAGAGTTCAAGGGATGAACACTCCGGGAACACAGAGGTGCTAACGGAAACCAAATAGGGTTCTTCAGCTTCGGCTTTGGGGTTACTGCCAGAACCTTTTCTAAAGTTTCCACCTGTTCTACCTGGAACCATAAAGGGTTTTATCGTTCTGTGAACTCCCTATGAGAGGTTCTAGAGAACTGTTTTGAGGTGTACTGGTTGCACACAGAAACCCAGATGAGAGGTACCACAGAGAACTGTTCTATGGTTCAATAGTTCCACCTAGAACCCTTTGAGGGAGGTACCACAGAGAACTGTTCTATGGTTCAATGGTTCCACCTAGAACCATCTGAGGGAGGTACTACAGAGAACTGTTCTATGGCTTAATGGTTCCACCTAGAACCCTCTGAGAGAGGTACTACAGAGAACTGTTCTACTGTTTAATGGTTCCACCTAGAACCCCCTGTGAGAGGTACTACAGAGAACTGTTCTATGGTGAAATGGTTCCACCCAGAAAGGCGTCAGCTTTTCATGAAGAACCCGTTTGAAAGCCTCTTTTCTCAGTTTCATGAGCTTATCTCTCTCTCTCCCCCCCTCTCCCTCGCTCTCTCTCCCCCTCTCCCTCTCTCTCTCTCTCTCTCTCTCTCTCTCTCCCTCTCTCTCCCTCTCTCTGAGGTAAGAGGCCTCTAAGATATTCATGAGAAGGAAACACAGCTTTGCAATAACTCCACCAGGTTTGTTCTCCACCCCGACGACACTTCTCTCCAGCGCCGCCCTAAAAGCTGCGAAGCAAATCTCCGAGTGAGACAAAAGGTTCCTCTTCAGGACAGAGGTGTGCTCCGTGTAACGGAAACGAGGACTAAATAAATAAAGGCAAAAGGGACCGGAGTACTTGGGGTAAAAAAAAAGAAAAAGTGCTGAGATCCCGATTTTCCGTTATCTGAGTTCACGGACACGAGCCGCTCTCCACGAATGTGAGGGGGAAGAAATATGTCAACGTAGCATTTTAAATGAACAGGGCTTTAGAAAATATAGATATTCAGAATTCATAAGCAGACGTCCTGTGTGTGTGTGTGCGTGTGTGTGTGTGTGGCGGTTCAGAGGTGCTGGTGTTATAAAGCAGCCCCTGTGCAGGTGTCTGCATCTCACCTTTTTTTTTTCATGCATAATTTTTCTCTCTTCTCGCCTCCTCTGCGACGCGTCGGCTCTCAGAACTCGTTCAACTCGTCACGTGTTTCTCTGAGAGGTGGAAGGATCACGCGCTAGAAGCCCTCTTTTTTGTAATTTTGGAAGTTTTTGATGGTTTTAAATGAAGTTTCGTGGTGACCTTTGGGGTCGCGGGTATGATGTAATCACACTGTTACCACCGGGATTGATCGTGAAACTATTTATTTCGCCGGTTTGGAGCGACCGCGGTGAAACAACACGATTTATCTTAATGTACGGACTAAAAGCTGCAAGGGGACATCAATCTGTGTTGTGTTCCATCTCAGTGCATGCCAGGTTGATTCACTCTGCAGGTGTGAGATTAAATGTACCCTCCTCCTCCTCCTCCTCCTCCTCCTCCTTGAAGTCCAGAGGAAGCGAGACGTGCCCTTGAAGAGTCCACGCTCGTTTTCCTTGGCAGGCTAACAGAGTTGGACGTTGCACAGTGAAGTCAGGGAGGGTCAGAGCTGCGGCACTAATGCTAATGATGTAACGAGGACCCACAATGCTCGGGGGCCAGAACGAGGACCCACAATGCTCGGGGGCCAGAACGAGGACCCACAATACTCGGGGGCCAGAACGAGGACCCACAATACTCGGGGGCCAGAACGAGGACCCACAATGCTCGGGGGCCAGAACGAGGACCCACAATGCTCGGGGGCCAGATCTCCACGCTCCGTGTTGCCGGAGGGCGCCGAGCGTCATTTGCTGTAAACGGGACGAGGGGGAAACCTCTCCTCTGGTCTTCCTCTGTGGGCGTTTCCGTATGTGTCGATGCGTCTTTTCTCTTTTATGAATATGACGCTCTCCTCGATTTAGGAACAAAAAATAAGTGCAATGGGGAAAGAAACATTACAGACGTTTGTTACAATTGTTTTTGTGTTAAATCTCTTCAAAAGGGACTTTCAGAAGTTCTTAAATGTGGTATTCTTGTGTTTATTACATGAACCATAGACTTCTATAAAACCAGAGGAGTCGCCCCTGGTGGTCAGGAGAGAGAATGCAGCTTTAACACACAAAGCATAGACTTCTATACAACCAGAGGAGTCGCCCCCTGGTGGTCAGGAGAGAGAATGCAGCTTTAACGCATGAACCATAGACTTCTATAGAACCAGAGGAGTCGCCCCCTGGTGGTCAGGAGAGAGAATGCAGCTTTAACGCATGAACCATAGACTTCTATACAACCAGAGGAGTCGCCCCCTGGTGGTCAGGAGAGAGAATGCAGCTTTAACACATAAAGCATAGACTTCTATACAACCAGAGGAGTCGCCCCCTGGTGGTCAGTAGGTAGAATGCAGCTTTATCACACAAAGCATATACTTCTATACAACCAGAGGAGTCGCCCCCTGGTGATCAGGAGAGAGAATGCAGCTTTAACACACGAAGCGTATACTTCTATAAAACCAGAGGAGTCGCCCCCTGGTGGTCAGGAGAGAGAATGCAGCTTTAACACACGAAGCGTAGACTTCTATAAAACCAGAGGAGTCGCCCCCTGGTGGTCAGTAGGTAGAATGCAGCTTTAACACACGAAGCGTAGACTTCTCTGTTGGGGTGGGGTCACTGGAGGGGAGGTGTGGAGGTGAGGAGGAACACGCTGTCTCCTCCTGGACAAGAACATTAAACTGCGTCTCGGCTCCTGAGCGCTTTGGTTACGTAAACGCCCGTCACGCCTGACGGATGACCTTCCTCTGAATTTACTGGACAGCGACCTTCTGGGACGGAGAGAGCGAGCAGCACCCACGGGAGCCGGAGAGAGAAAAGAGGCCTCGGCGCTCGACGTTCGCTCTCCGCAACCTGAAGTGTGTGTGTGTGTGTGTGTGTGTCTTTATTTGTGTGTGTATGTGTGTATTTTTGTCTGGGGATGTTTATCTTTTTCCTGTGCGTGCAAGCACTGAATCTGCATGTGCAAGCCTCTGTTAGTGTGTGTGTGTGTGTGTGTACATGTGTGAGTGTGTGTGTGTGTGTGTGTGTGTACATGTGTGTGTGTGTGTACATGTGTGTGTGTGTGTGTGTGTATGTGTGTGTATATGTGTTTATGCTGACCAGAGAACAGTTGCTGACTGCGCTCACCTCGGGTTATTTTTGGGTCACGCAGAGTTGAATGGCAACAGAGAGCGATGAGCAACCGAGTGAAAGAGAAAAAAGGGGCGCAAGAAAATAAATAAAATCATGGGAGCAAACAGAGTCTGACGCGTTCAGAGGCTGAGCTGTGGCCGCCGCCGCCGCCGCTATTCTACAAATCATCTGAAGCCTTTAAAGACGACTCTGGGTAAAGAGGGCAGTTAAAAAAAAAGAAGAAGAAGAAGAAGAAGAGATAGGGGAAAAGAGGAGGGGCCAAAGTAGGCTACGGCACACAAAGTGCTTCAGGATGCGTGAAGCAGAATGGAGCGCTCTGCCCTCTGGTGGTGAGATGGGGGAGGAGGGAGGAGGGTGGTGGGTGGATGGGGGGAGGGAGGAGGGGTGGAGGGGGAGGGGGCCTCCATCAGCTCAGGGAACGCTGTGTCCACGAACGGGCCCGGAATACTGATGCCTCGGTGCAGGGGTGCAGGAGCTGCAGTGTGGCAGCCCCGAGAGGACCAGGAGGAGGACGGAGGAGGAGGAGGAGGAGGAGGAGGAGGAGGAGGAGGAGGAGGAGGAGGAGGAGGAGGAGGAGGAGGAGGAGGAGGAGGAGGAGGAGGAATCTGCATTCAAAAGGTGGCGCTTCATCTTTAGCAAGAAAAAGGATTCTTTCCTTGGTTATTTCCACCTGTTTGAAAAGTATGATCGATTATTTCCATTGCTCGTTAATCAGCTCAATTTTTTCCCCAGAATGCAATGCTCGACAGTCCCGGCGTATTTAGTTCACGCCGATATATAAAACAGATATAGGAGCAGCGCATCCTTGTGTTTTGAGGAGCTGATGTTTGGTATTTGTGCTTAATACATTATTTAGAGCGCTTGACATCTTAAAGGGCCAGTCACATAAATACAGAAACAACCCGAGATGTGGCGCAACGTCGGCAGAGATGTGTTGAAGCGTCGTCAGAAGGCGGGTTTCAATAAAGTTACTGTGTGTGTGTGTGTGTGTGTGTGTGTGTGTGTGTGTGTGTGCGTGCGCGTGTGTGTGTGTGTGTGTGTGTGTATGTGTGTGACCATTGACAGTGTTGGGTTTACACATACACCCAAATCAAGCCATTTCAAGAATTATTATTAATTACTTTTTTACATTTTAAATATAGAACTATATAAATAGAAAATAAAAAGTTTAGATTTAAATTATTCCCGCCCTGCACACACACGCCACTGGGTGGCGCTGTTACACAATACTTCACGAGAAGTGAACTGAACCGTGAAGGCATCATTCGTTTTATTACTTTCTTTATATCACGTTTAACTTTTTGTTTATTAAAAATACATTTACACCCAAAAGACACAGCAAATACACTTTTTTAGCATCACATGTAAACACTGAACTACAGTAGCCTATGACACTTATTTGCATATATTTTAAGTACTTTTAAGCTTTAACCTTTCCTTTATGACACTTTAAATGATATAAACCGAAGAAATACAATAAAAGCACGAACATGTAATAAGAAAGGCGGAGCGATGATGTCACGTGTTAAGCACCCTTTCTCTTCTTTATTTAACGGACACGTAGCTCTTGTTTTTATTATTTATTTTTAATTAATGTTCTGTATCTGTACATTTCCGACAGGAAAAGCAGCGTCAGTAAATAACATCTCGCGAGAGTTTGACCAGTTACACTGGCTTCCTTGTTTAGGCCTGAAAAACTAAACTTAGCTGACTGCGGGCGCGCGGGAGGGCGCGGCGCGCGTGTCCGGTTCAAGATGATGATGATGATGATGATGATGATGATGATGATGATGATGATGATGATGATGATGATGATGATGATGATGACGTGGAGAAAGGGGAAACGAAACCGAACTACTCCGTTTCGTTTCTAGCTCGAGAGGAACATGTCCGCGGCAAGGTAACAAAGTTTACAGAGTTTACAGAGTTTATAGAGGAATGTGTACTTAAGAGAATGCAAAAGGCTACACAACAGGTTATGAACATGGTGGCAGCATTTGAGTCTGTGTGTGTGTATGTGTGTGCGTCTCTTTGTAGTCATTGTGTTGTCTTTTTGCATTTCTCTGTAGTTGTTGGTCTCCTTTGTTGGTCTCTTTATAGTCATTGTGTACTTGTAGTCTTTTTGCCTCTGTGGTTGTTGTGTCTTTTTTTGTAGTCATTTAGTTCTCGTTGTCCTTTTGTGTAGTTTTTGTCTCTTTTGTAGGGTTTTGTGTTTCTGCGTCTCTTTATACATTTAGTGTCTCTTTGTGTTGATTTAGTGTCTCTTTTGTATTCATTAAGTGACTCTGAGGTCATTTAATGTCTCTTTGTGGTCATTTAATGTCTGATTGTGGTCACTTAGTGTCTCTTTGTGGTCACTTAATGTCTCTCCAAGGTCACTTAGTGTCTCCTCCAGTAATATACTGTGCAGGTTAGACATCTCCTTCATTATGTTGTTGCCTCTGGAGACGGAGAGTGACGGTCTGACTCCACGACAAGAGTCGAGTTGAATCAGTCCTGACCGTCCACGACCTGCCGATGCTTTGCGTTGCAGACGTGACCTTCAGGTGGCCTTGTGCTGCTACGTCGGAGACACCCTCCTCTACATCGACACGGTGAGGGAATTCTGCAAGAGGAGCGAGAAATGGACGCTTCGGAGAGAGAGGGAGCTGGAAATGATGACGGACATCAACGACCGGGTCGGCCGCATCAACTTACCCATCGCCCACATCAAGCAGCCGGGGCGCCGCCTTCAGGCCTTTGGGGAATACGTGGCGAGCAAGGCCATCCTGACCGCAGACAGCCGGCGCACGGAGCTGGAGGGGGAGCTGGGCGCCGTGCTGAAGAAGACTCTGGGAGGTCTGCAGGAGCTCGAGTCCTTTCTGGATGCGCTGGAGAACCTGGCGGTCACCTCGAGTCACGTATTCGCGCCTGAGAGCCGGGTCCTCCGCCTGCCGGAGGGGATCCGACCCGAAGACGTTCAGCTGGCCATCTTTGCCGCGCGGGTGATCCGCCCTCGCCTCCTCAAGTTCAAGAGAGACCCGAGCGTCTTCTTCCTTCCCAAACTTCAGAATGTGGAGGTGCTGTGGTACCAGCTGAACGAGTACGTGAAGACCACCCAGGACATCTGTGGGACGCTCGAGAAAAGGTACTGAGACGTTACTCGTTGTTACCGGCGCATTGAACATGCGGAACGTTATGTTTTGATGGCCGTGAATTTATTGATTTGCTATTATCCGGGGACCATTTGATTATTATTAATTAGTATTAGTAATTTAGTATTAGTATTAGTATTTTATTCGTAGTATTAGTATTTAGTATTTTAGTATTGTGTTTTGTGTTTTTATTTGTATCTTTTATTTGTATTAATGCTCTATGTACACCCACTGCTGTGATCCTTGAATTTCCCCATGTGGGAATAATAAATGAATATCTTATCTTATCTTATCTCATCTTATTATATTATGGAATCGATTGAGTCAAAGGTCAATGTCATGAAAAGGTCAACATCTTCTTTTTATCAATTTGTTTCCAATTGGCAACTAATGCCAACATGTTCATAATTAAAAGCCCGATCGTGTGATATGTGAAGGTATGCGCTCTACTCGGAGCCCCTTCTCGTTATTATTATGCACATTGTTGGCAAAAATAAACTAATTTAAACCGTGTGCTCCTGTCCAGCGGCCTCAGTGACTTCTCCATGGAGATGAACGATGAATCTCTGGTGAACCTCGACGAGGATTTGTCTGAAGACGTCGTACAAAAGATGCTTTCTCAAATTAACGAGCTTGATCAAATCAGGTGAGCGTTATCAGTGTATGGTTCTCAACATTTAAAAGCGATAACCTTCTGAAGTCTTTCTCAAGTTTCTTCTTTGCTCTTCATCAGAATGAACCGCAGCTTCCGGACGGTGTTCTTGTTTCGGGGGGCGTGCTCTCGCTTCATCGCCGAGTTCCAGGAGCGCTGGCCCGGCATGCTGCAGTCGCTGAGCGACCTGGAGGCGAGCGCCGTGCAGCTGGACCGCATGAACACGGGGGCCAAGATCTCCAGCGTGGCGGGCAGCTCGGTGGGCGCGGTCGGAGGCGTGCTCTCCATCGTCGGCTTGGCCTTGATCCCCGTCACCGCCGGCACGTCTCTGATTCTGACGATGACCGGGCTGGGGCTGGGGGTCACCAGCGGGGTCAACGGCGTGGTCACCACCGCCACGGAGATCGGCGTGAACCGCAAACATCAAAAGAAAGTCGGCGAGATCTTCCAGAGCTTCGTGGAGGACGTGCAGCAGCTGCAGGAATGTCTGGAGCAGGTCGCCCGGAGGGACGCCGACAGACCGGACGACGGACCCGCCGCCGGGGTTTGGGGAGTCGGCGCGGCGTTCCTTAAGGTCGGCGGCATCGGGAAAGGTATCGACGCGCTTAGCGATGCCGCCTCGGCTTTCAAAGCAGAAGGGGTGGCCGCCAGTGCGGGCAAAGTGGCGTTTCAGGAGGCGAGGGCCGGTTTCATGGCGCTCAACGCCCTCTTCCTCGGCCTGGACGTCTTCTTCATCTGTAAGGACAGCATCAGTCTGGCCAAAGGCTGCGAAAGCGAACTGTCGGGGGTCATCCGAGCCCGAGTCGGCGTCTGGCGCTCGGAGGTGGAGTCGTGGCAGAAGATCCACGACTCGCTGCTCGAAGGTCTGCCGACGTCGGGGGAGAACGAATCCGCCCTGGAGACGCCGTTTTATCCGGAGAGGAAGACGGAGAAAGAAACGGGAATGGGCCTTTCCTTCGATGAAGTGGATGAAGAAGAAGAAAAAGAAGAAGAAGGAGAATGAGGAGCGGCCGTGTGACGCAGGAGACGTGAACTCTAAGGAGCTCTTCGTGGTTCTCCAGCAGCACGTCGCCTCACAGGGGAACACTACTGACTACTGGAACGAGGATTCATATTCATGTCTCCAGGTGCAATCACTGTCAAATGAAATTAGTGCCTCAGAATATCATGCAGATTACATTCTGTACAATCTGTATGCTCATTATTATTATTCTTATGTAAAATTCAATCTGCAAATTTGTTCTTGCACAAATTAATAAATAATATTACAAATATTATTCAGATTACATTCTGTACATCTGTATGCTCATTATTATTATTATTATTATTATTATTATTATTATGTGAAATTCAATCTGCAAATTTGTTCTTGCACAAATTAATAAATAATATTACAAATATTATTCAGATTACATTCTGTACATCTGTATGCTCATTATTATTATTATTATTATTATTATGTGAAATTCAATCTGCAAATTTGTTCTTGCACAAATTAATAAATAATATTACAAATATTATTCAGATTACATTCTGTACAATCTGTATGCTCATTATTATTATGTCAAATTCAATCTGAAATTTTTTTCTTGCACATATTAAGAAATAATATTACAAATATTATTCAGATTACATTCTGTACAATCTATATGCTCATTATTATTGTTGTTATTATATAAAAATCAATCTGCACCTTTTTTTGCACAAATGAATAAATACAAATTTGAAAATGAAATGTGGTTTTCTGTTAATAACAAAACAATGTTATCAATTAATATTATTTGAGAATTACTATATAACATATATGATGGAAGCCATTTTACAATTTCACCACACGTTATGTCATTTCTGTCTCTCCGTGGCGCGTTAACACTCCTGCGTGCAGACAGGTGCGTGCAGACAGGTGAGCACTCTCACAATAGCCCCCCACCCCCAGGACTCCAACATGGCGAGCAGCGGCACTAGCCCCGCCCCCCTGAAGCTGTACATTTCGGGGAAACACTGGAGATTAAGAAATGAAAGCAAAAGCACACTGAACATTACATGTATATATTCACACCACCCGGTGCGTTTTACTCGTATGTGAGAGTTGGTTCCAGTATTTTGTCTCCAGTTATTATCTGAAGCCACAAGGAGCTGAAGACAGCGACCAGAGAAAAACATGTCGGGGGGGGAAAGGTAAAGTTTGAATCCCAGACCAGACTCCAGATTCTTTTCACAGGAACGCCCAAACATAATTATTTACAATAACGTCTAATATGTTTTGCTTGTCAATATACTTGTCTTTGTATGTATATGTATATGAAATGTCTCTGTCTCTCTTGCTCTGTTAGATGTATATTATTAATAGGTTATTGTCATTTCTTATGCATTTTTCTTCTACGGGCACCAAAATAGCAACTATGTGTGTAAACGACGACTTATAATGGCACTGAAGTAATGATTTAGTCATGATAATCACTTAAGGAACTATTATTTTTGCAGAATAGTTTCCGTTTCCCTTCCTTTGGTTATTAATTTTAGGTTGTAGTCGATATGGGAGTTGTTCAGCAGTTGAGAAAACCAACAGGACAACGAGAGTAAACAAAGGCTTTATGTTTTTTGTTGTGAACTCGAGAAATAAAAAAGGCTGCAAGTTAGAGGACTATGTTTTTGCCAACACATGAGAACCTCGTATCGCAGATTGAGATGTAGAGCGCCAACAGCCACACCTTCATCGTGTTGATCATTGAGGGTGTAGCTGATAAGGCTCTATATCAGAGCAAAGGTCGACACAGTCCAAAGTCATATGCACATTGTGTCTCTTTGTAGTCACATTGTGTCTCTTTGTAGTCACATTGTGTCTCTTTGTAGTCACTTTGTGTCTTTGTAGTCACTTTGTGTCTATCTGCAGTCACATTATCTCTTTGTAGTCACTTTGTAGTCGTCTGAAGTTTCTTGGTGGTCATTTTGAGTCTCTTCCTGTTTGTCACGTATCTTTTTGAGTAAAGTGTTGTCGGTAAAGACCAGTAAGCCCCCCCCCCCCCCCCCTTCACTGAGATGGGCCTATGTGTTACAGAGAGAAGCTGCAGAAGGCCTTGCACCAGTACATCAGAGACACCTTCAGACACATTGACACCGTGAGAGGATTCTGTGAGGGTCTCTCCCAATGGACGGCCGCGAGGAAGACCGAGCAGACAAAGATGACAAAGATAACAAAACAACAACAAAACCTGATTATTGGGCTGAAGGAAACTCTGCAAGGTTCAAAGAAGGGCAAGTTATTTCAGGATGCGGTGGAGAATCTGACAAAAGACAGAGATCAACAAAAACTCGAGCTGGAGAGGGAGCTGGGCGCCGTGCTGAAGAAGACTCTGGGAGGTCTGCAGGAGCTCGAGTCCTTTCTGGATGCGCTGGAGAACCTGGCGGTCACCTCGAATCACATGTTCGCGTCGGAGAGCCGGGTCCTCCGCCTGCCGGAGGGGATCCGACCCGAAGACGTTCAGCTGGCCATCTTTGCCGCGCGGGTGATCCGCCCTCGCCTCCTCAAGTTCAAGAGAGACGCGAGCAGCTTCTTCCTTCCCAAACTTCAGAATGTGGAGGTGCTGTCGTACCAGCTGAACGAGTACGTGAAGACCACCCAGGACATCTGTGGGACGCTCGAGAAAAGGTACTGAGACATTTGGTTCTCATCATTTCACTGAATTGGGATGCAACGTGTCGTAGAGTCCTCTATGTCTTTCACAGCTCCTTCGGCGACTCTTCCCTGAAGACGGACGGCAGAGCCCTGGTGGACCTCCGTGTGGCTTTGTCAAAAGATACAGAAGAAGAAGTACAAAGGATGCTTTGTCACATCGATCAACTCACGGAAATCCGGTAAGCGTCTCCTGTGTGTCGGTGTTATTCAAGTTTTAATGATATAATTTACCTTCGTCCAGGACAACGTTTGGCTGAACGTAGCGTGAGGACACCCTCTCTCCTCTCCTCCAGGATGAACCAGCACTTCCGCATGGTGTTCTTGTTCCAGGGCGTCCCGTGTTCTGACTTCATCCGTGAGTTCCGCAGGCGTGGGCCCGGGATGCGGCGGACTCTAAAAGACGTGGAGCAGAGCGCCGTCACGCTGGACCGGATGAACAAGGGGGCGAAGATCTCCAGTGTGGTGGGCAGCTCCGTGGGGGTGACTGGAGGTTTGCTCACCATCGCCGGCTTGGCATTAATTCCTTTCACAGCTGGAGTTTCTCTGGGTTTAATGATAGGTGGGACGGCGCTTGGAATTACCAGTGGAGTCGCCACCGTGGCCACCACAATCACTGAGATCGTGGTAAACCGTATATCTCTAAGTGAAGCCAATGAGTCTTTCCAGAGCTTCATGCAGGCTGTGCAGAGCATCCAGGATTGTCTGGAGGTGGCGTCCACTCAACCAGCTGTGGACATCCAATGGAAGCCGGATTATTTGAAGCTACTTCAGCTGAAGACTGTTGCATCAGTTGTATCTCAAACTAAATCCCTTCTTACCGATATCGCTGATATTGCACCAGTGCGTAGAGCAAACGCCTTACGTAACATCTCCGGGGCGACGTTAGAAGTACAAGATGTCGGACAGACGGCGGTCAAGGGCTCCCTTGCCCTCTCCAAGGAAGCCATACAAAAGGCCATCGGATTGAACGTCCTCTTCATCGGCATGGATGTCGTCTGCATCTGTCAGAACGGCATCAGTCTGGCCAACGGCAGCGAGACCGAAGAGTCGCAGTTCATCAGAGCCAGAGCCAGACTGTGGGGCTCACAGCTGGACTCGTGGCAGCAGATCCACGACTTCCTGGACAAAGGTCTGCCGACGTGGGAGGAGAACAAAGCCGCCCTGGAGAAGTCGTTTTATCCAGAGAAGAAAGGATGGCTGAAGACATGGGTTACATTTTTGATCGCTGTGTATTTATTTATTTGTGTGTTTGTGTGGTATTCGCATGAGTATTAAACTGAATCGCACGCAATTTGGTGGGATGGTTATTATCCGGGGACCATTTGATTAGATTTTGGGATCGATCGGGTCAAGGTCATGAAAAGGTATGCGCTCTAACGAGTGCCTATAGTTTTATTTTTGAGGACGAGGGGCGTCTCAATTCATAATGTCAATCAATAACATGTTTTATTAAGAATATGTTTAAGAGAGAAGTGCCACTTTCCAATGATTCAATGCATGGTTTTTGCCATATAAGTAATAAGTACGACACATTACTAAGATGCCTTTTCTGCTTCAGCCAACCGCATCCCATCAGGCCTCGAGATGTTGACTTCATGCAACATGAGATGTTTATGTCGGTTGAGGCTCCTGCTTGTTGTCGCAACGCTTTGATTCCCTGGAGAACAAATGTTTCTCTCTTGAGGACAGTTTGACTTCCTTCATACAATATGTATACAACGGAAGTTATTGAGTAATTACTTTGTCTTGTAAAAAACTAAGATTTTAATAAAGATATTTCTTCCACCTCTTTTATCATGTGGTCTTTTCATTAGTTTAGGAAGACAAAGGCAGATACTCCGTTTCATACAAAAAATATATTTTCATAATTTCCAACGCCAAAAAACAAATCCTTTCATGCGTACAAGCCTTTTAGAACCTTTAAAAACACTTGGAACAAACAAATCAGTTTCCTGAAAAGTCAGATGTCTAAATAAGTAATAAAAACGACCGCTCCCTTGGTTGAGAGGCGTTAGTTCTGACATGATAGATATGAGGATGCACTGCAAAGCACCACCTGCTGCTCACATAACATGTATCTCCTGGAACAACACATGCTGTTGGCCAGTGTAAGAGTAAATTCTTTGTTATAAACTCAATTACATGTAGGAGTTATGGCCAGGAGACATTTGTATGTTATTCACATGAGTGTTGAGGCAACCAGGGAGGGAAGTTGAAGCAGGAGAGGAATCGATGCCGACAAGGCTACGGTTGGGCCACTGTACTCACATGACACTGAACATGATTGGGAGACAGACAGGGCTGTCCGTGTGAAGATGTGGAGAAGTCAGTGGAGCATGTGCGGGTGAAGTGGAAGGTGCATGATTCATAAGTTTTGAAGAACCTAAAGGAATTGGGGGTGGGTGAGTGAAGGGAATACTGAGAATGGATGGGAGAGCACAGGTTAGAGTACCGTTCATTCTTATGGACACAGGAGTTTATAGGTATAGTTGAAGTGTAGGGATGAGGGGTATCTATTTTAGACAAGTAATCTCCACTCTAAAACTCTTTAACATGTATTGCCAGTCCATAGTTGTTATTCACTTGACCACTCAGTAAAGCTTAAGTGTGATAAAAAAAAAGGGATATTTCAGTATAGAAATATTAGGCATGTATATCACATAACAGGCAGAAGAGAATAATAAGAATATAATTAATTGCGCAAAAGAAGTTTGTGCAGCCTGCACAACTTCCATGAAAACCAACTAGTTTAAATTGACAAGATGTCACATCGCCCCACTCTACAGTTGATAAAGAAGTGAAATTGCAAAGACAAAATCTTTTGAGTTTTCTTTTTATTAAACAACTTTGCAGAACAGTGGTGACAGTCGACAAAGCAGAGACGAGAGGATCCATGATGAGGTCCTTCTGGATGGTCCCTGTGAGAACAGAAAAAAGGAAAAACTCAGTTTCATGCCAACAAATATTGCGGTGCATCTTTAGGGCTAAAAATAATCCCATTGTTCCCAAAGAGTGAACAGGGAGCGGGCACAACGCGCTGCTCCCCTGCCTCGATGGGGCACACTATGGCACTAGAATGGAACCCATTGTCCACACTGAAGACTGAACCAGGTTACGAATAGTGCGGAGACAGAAAATATTGAAGTATTTGAAGGTTTGTGATTCATTCTAATCAGTGTTGAATTCAGCATTTCAAAAATAATGTTACAGGTCAAGAGATGTTATGCACATGGAGGCTCGAGTAAGTCTTACCATGAAGGTGAGGATTTATGCGCTTTCGTCCTTTTTGAGTGGTCCCTGTGAGAAGAGAAAATACCAAATCAGTTTCTATGCTAAAAACATTACGGTCTAGATTTATAGTTTTAAAGCAGTTTCCATTGTTCCCAAGGAGTGAACAGGGAGCGGGCACAACGCGCTGCTCCCCTGCCTCGATGGGGCACACTATGGCACTAGAATGGAACCCATTGTCCACACTGAAGACTGAACCAGGTTACGAATAGTGCGGAAACAAACAAGTCATTTATTGCATGGTTTGTGATTTATTCTTCGGGCTGAAGATAATAATTGATCAGGCATTTCAAAGGAGAGGTTCTGCACATAGCGTAAAGTCTTACCATGAATGTGAGGAATTATGCAGTATCCTCCTTGACCACACGGTCCTTCTTGAGTGGTCCCTGTGAGATGAGAAGACGTGATCAAAATCAGTGTCACGCTAAAAATATGCGTATACATCGATATATGTTTTTGGCTAAAAAGAAGCCCATTGTTCCCAAGGAGTGAACAGGGAGCGGGCACAACGCGCTGCTCCCCTGCCTCGATGGGGCACACTATGGCACTAGAATGGAACCCATTGTCCACACTGAAGACTGAACCAGGTTACGAATAGTGCGGAGACAGAAGACATGAAGGACAGTAAAGTATAGCATGGTTTCTGATGTGGTGAACATTAATCTATTACGTAGCACATCTCTACAATAAGAGAAAAACTTCTTAGAAGCGACTGGGAAAAG
The DNA here is from genome assembly GCA_036178185.1 of Liparis tanakae. Lineage (NCBI taxonomy): Eukaryota > Metazoa > Chordata > Actinopteri > Perciformes > Liparidae > Liparis > Liparis tanakae. The sequence continues at coordinate 18,073,670 of CM070091.1, read as the reverse complement.
ATATTTAATGCACGGGGAGGCGCGAGCAGGTCTTACCATGAACGCCTTCTTCTCCTCGAAGGTCTGGAAACGTCCGTGACCGAACTTGGAGGTGGTGTCGATGAACTTCAGGTCGATCTTCTCAGTCGCACGACGACTGGCCTGCACCAGCAGAGACTGGAGGAGAAAAGGAAATAGAGTTAAACAAGAGTTGTTAGAGAGACTATATGATGGAGGCGTTTGTGGTATTCAGGCGCAGTATAATAAGACACTACAATGCGTGCTCACCTTGCGCAGAGTCAGCACCCTCTTCTTGGTCCCCACAACGCATCCCTTCACCATGACGAAGTCGTTGGTCACATCTCCATAGTGGACAAAGCCGCCCTGCAATTACAACAGTATTAAAGTTAGTTTCCTTCCAGTAGAGATTGCGTCCATGAATACGGGCTGCAGCCCACTCACCAGGGGGTTGATGCTCTTGTTGGACAGGTCGTACTCGGTGGAGGCGTTGTTCTTCACCAGCTTCCCGTCCTTGGTGTGGTAGCCCTGACCGATCTTGTAGATCTTCTTGTTGATCTCTGTACGATGGTGGTAGCCCTTCTGACCGGCGCGGGCCACGGAGAAGGCCACGCGAGCCGGATGCCAGGCTCCGATGCAGGCCACCTTACGCAGACCACGATGGGTCTTGCGGGGGAGCTTCTTTGTGTGCCAACGGCTGGTCACGCCCTTGTACCCGTGTCCCTTGGTGATGCCGATGACGTCGATCATCTCGTCCTGGCTGAACACGCTGTTGATGGCCACGGCCTGCTCCAGCTTCTCGCGGGCCCAGTCCACCTTGTCGGAGGCGGTGCCGCCGTTCAGCTGCACCTCCATCAGGTGAGACTTCTTCTGCCTCACGGGCAGCAGGCGCATCTGCAGAGACAAGAGAATGTCAGAAAACTGCGAAATGAAACTGCGCGGTGACGCGCTCGTCTATGTAGTCTCAGAAGGAAGGCAGCTGGAAAGATCTCCTCACATATTTATAGGGCGCCATGCCTGACGCAAGATCCGTGGTCTCATCACCGACAACTAAAGACATTAGCCGCAATCATATAACTTCACCAACCTGTGTGTGGGCGATGACGCGGATGACCTCGCAGTACTTCTTCATTGCGTTGAAGTCCTTGTCCAGCTGCTTCTTGCCTTCATCATCTTGCCATTTCTTGCAGTACTTGGTGAAAGCCTTCTTCTTAGACTTGTACCTGTGAGCATTTGGCACACACAGAGGTTGGCACTGGTCCTTCATAACCCCAGAAGGGGCCAGCGGAAGGACCCAGTGCATAGCTGGTTGCTTTTCGGCTCATGGCACAGCTTCTAAGAAGCACTTTCCACTGGCCAGAGGAGCCCGGAGCTCATCAGGGCACGAGGCGCCTGAGCGGAGCTGCCACAGGGGCCACCGTAATGTTAGACTCACTCAGCGAAAGCACAGATCTTTAACATGTTCCACTGGGCGACTAACACCTGCTTCAAATATTTGAACGTGTCCTGTGCTGCGTCTCACCAGTTCTTGTAGAAACGACGCTTGCACTCGTCACTGACGTGCTCGGCGAAGATGGTCTTGAAGGACCGGAGGCCGCGGGGCGTGTTGACGTAAGCCACGACGCCGACCACGATCATGGGGGGAGTCTCTACGATGGTGACGGCCTCAACCACTTCTTTCTTGTTGACCTCTGCAGAACAAATAAAAGTTAAGTTTTAAGAAAGTAAAAGATGGAGACTGTTCATTCGTCGGTATGAACTGCGCTCAGTGCTCGACATTCATCAGGGGGTTTTAAACCCATTATGTCCGCCCGTCGAGAGACTCATCATAGGCACAACTCTACATATAACTAAAAGCAAAATAAATATGCTAAACGTGCAAGATGAATATTTCGGTGCATAATAATTGCCTCTACTCACTTGAGCCAGGTCTGTCGACCTCGCGCACGATGTGGGTCATGCCGGCCTTGTAGCCCAGGAAGCAGGTCATGTGCACGGGCTTGCTGGGGTCATCCTTGGGGAAGCTCTTGGCCTTACCCCGGTGACGACGACTCCTCTTGCGGGGCAAGAAGCCCAGCGAGCCGTGACGCGGAGCGGAGAACTTTCGGTGAGACTGGAGGGGGAGAAACACGTGACGTTAGCTTGAGAGCTAAACCACGACGCAGCTCTGGCTTAACTGAATGCATCCACGTGCAGGTAAACAATCATGAATATATAAATAGAGCCAACACTAATATGTTAAGTATATTTCAAGGAAGCAACGGTTCCCCACGCTATCGACATGGTTAGCATTAGCTCAGATACATGCGTGGATGTTGAGCTATCACCCATTACGTGGTTAAAGCTCGTTATAGGGAGCAATAAATCAATTGAAACGGATACATATACAATACGAAGAGTAAGAGTACAGTTAATTTGGAAGTTATAAAATGCGGCCTGTGTCAAGCTGCCATTTTGGATCCAGGGTTGCCGGTACAAAGCTTAAGTCACCAATACTGAAGTATCAGAGTGAAATAACATAAATATATATAAAGATTAACACGAACAATGTTCTATACGAGCATACGAGTGGATATGATAAGTAAGTAGTGAAGGATGTGTGAGATACGTGATGGATGGTAGGTAGATGGGACGCACCATATTGCCTCGAATCCGATTGAAAGAGATCTACTGAAGGGAATACGTTGCTTTATATACGCAGCAAATATCGCGAGATTCAGCGAGACTCTCAGCTGAGAGCGTTTATTTCACCATGCAGATGTTGTTCAACTGAGCGGCCACTGGATGTCGCTGTTTGACAAATATATTAAATACATGAACAAATCAATATTTACAAGTTTTGATGTTTTTTACTTGGACGATAACAAATACAATTTATTTTAATTGAATGATATTTCTGAAATGTTCGCGTTGTTATTCAAGTACTGTCCATCCATGTCTAGGTAGGATACAATATTAATGTGTTCTCATCAACTTAGTTTACAACGGTACTGACAAAGTTACTTTGAACTTCTGTGTGTATTTAATGAAAAATACAATTTGCTGTTTATTCTGTGTATTTTCTTATTTCTTATGTTCTTATTATCCTGCCCTTTATCAGTGTTTCTCAAATGGGGGTACGTGTACCACTGGGGTCACGTGAAGGAACTCGAGGGAGAACATGAAATTTGTAAAAGAATATTATAAGAGTAATTTAATGAATATGCAATACAATAGAAGTATACGTTCATAAACTGAATGTTATATATTCTGTATTAAGTCAGACAATGATGTCACAGCCTACTATTCACTTTATATTTTGGACGAGAGAAGAAAAAAAAACTATTCCATTGGATGTTTGTTAAATGTTGAGACACCCACAAAGATGTGCTGGTTCGGGGGTAATGGCTGAAAAGATATTTCACAGAGTGTAAGTTATTGATTAATGGTTGAGAACCACTGAACTATATAATGAACAACAGTCCTTCTCAATAATAACTAATGTATAACATTAAAGGGTCATTAACAAACTGAGAATTAAAAGAATCACACATCGTGTAAAGCTGTCTTCACATTTATTACCATTTCATTCATAAAAAACAGACAAACAGAAGACAAACTTTTGCACCTTTCAGGTTAAGGCATTCATATCTTGTTTCATAATTCAGTGTTGTAACAAGTTTAGATTTCATCACCAGCAAGCCCAAAGTTCGGGAGGCCTCCCAGTTACTTCATCCCATTAAATCATTTGCAAAATGTAATAAATTGTGTGCGATTTTTTCGGGAATCTGTCAGCGGAACAATGTGCTCGAATCTCACAGGATTTCTAAAATATATTCAAAAGCGCTAAATTAACGTACCGATGGAAAACCTATCTTCAGAGAAGGCTCGCTCACATTTCGCCACCAGGCTTTTTCGCGTCGCGTCACCCCCCAAAAAAACATCATAAACATGAACTTTTCACATTCCATCTCTCAAAATCTACTCAGTACATGGAAAAAACAGCAGTCAGCCGCCCGCCTCGGATGTGAAAACATGCCCCGCTACGGGAATGCAGTAAAGCTAATGCAGGGTGGAGCGGTCCATGTGGACCCCGGGCAGAGGGGAACATGCCGTGCAGCCGGGACTCGAGCTCTGGGAATGACAACGTTGGAGACTCATGCAGCTGAGCTGAGGTGCACTTTAAGCCCTGAAGAGCTTGAATGTCGCCCGTCGATTATTACGGGCATTATTCGCCGAGCTCGCCATGAAAGACCCCCCCCATTATCGTATTTTAAAAGATACCCGTTAAAAGGTTCACACAAATAATCATCCGTTCAGGAGGTCTGCGGTCCTGAGAGGATCTCTCAGCTCTGTTGTTCAAGCTCATTGATGATGTGCGTTGATGCGTCCATGCCTCCGTGTTCCTCGCCGCCCTCCGTCCCGGTCTCAGGACCCCAGCCCCTCGCGGTCCAGGTTCATCTGCTGGAAGAAGGCCTTTCCGAACTCGTAGCTGCTGATCATGACGGCGCACGCCGGCGCCACTTTGATCACCCGGGGCATGAAACCTGAGGAGAAGACGCGAAACAGTCACGTGACGTGAAAGACGCAATAAAGGGACGGTCGGGCTCCACCGACGGGGAATCGCTTAATCTAGGATTAAAAAGGCAAAAAAATTGGCTTAAAATGAGTAAAACCAGATTTTAAAGTTTACAGTTGATAAATATTACAATTTTTTTTTTTTACTTGTTAATATTATATATTTTAATCGAATGATTTAAAAAAAAAAATGTTTGTTGACATTCTGTCTCTAGGTAGGATACAATATTAATGTGTTTGTCAACTTAGATTACAACGGTACTGACAAAGTTACTTTGAACTTGTGTGTATGAAACATACAATCGGATGTTTAGTCCGTGTATTTTCTTATATTTTCAAGATTAGATTCAAAGATTAGCAAAACATTTATTTAAAATGAGTAAATACTGATGTTAAATTAAGCAGTTAATCCAAGTTTATTGATGGAAATTATAATTTAAATCAATATTTAGACACTTACATGACCCAAATTAGAATTGAGCGTGCGGTGAATATGCTATAAAAACAGCGATTGGGTTCAAGTAATTTAAACTGAATTATTTTAGCTTAACCCATCTAAACAAAAGGAACATCTTTACAAGTTAAACCTCCTCAAGTGAATACTGGACCAGCTGGTCTGGTGCAAAGTGAAAACATGACTTAAAATCTGCTTCAACAATAGCTTCAACAATAGATGTAACACTAGATGTAACAATAGACCCTTGTTGGTGCGTACCTGCGAACAGGCCTCTGTAGCCCATCTCAGCCCAGATCTCCTTCATTATGTGCCACGTGGACGTCGATTTCTTTAAGGAGGCTGAGAGGAAACGGGAAGGAGTTACGGTTTAGAAGACGCATTAATACATAAAATACGTAAGTAAATAGAGTGAGTATAGGTGTGAACACAAACCTCCCAGAGTATCCATCTCTCCCAGCTGGATCTGCCTCCGCGTCTTCACCACGTCAAAAGGCAGCGTCAGGATGGCGGCAACCTGGGCACAATATGTATATGTATATGTATATATATATATATATATATATATATATATATATATACACACACACACACACACATGTATTGATATATATGGTATACTGAAGAGCATACAGCCTGCAGTCGAGTTATTGTAGAAACATAACCTGACGATGCATTCACTGCTCAGTCTGAATCTTTGTGTTTTCAGACCAGAGATCACGTTGTGTTTATATATATATATATATATATATATATATATATATATATATATATATATATATATATACATACATACATACACACACATTTTAAAATATATGTATTTTAAAATATATGTATTAAAAATATGTATATATAAAAAATATATATATTTAAATAAATGCTATATATATGAAAAAGATTATATATATATATATTTAAAAGAAATTCTATATATATATATAAATATATTTTAAAATATATGTATTAAAAATATTGATATATAAAAAATATATATATTTAAAGAAATGCGATGTATATACGAAGAACATTATATATATATATATATATATATATATATATATATATATATATATATATATATATATATATATGAATGAAAGATGAGGACTTACAGCTCCAGAAACGGCTCCTGCTGTGAAGCTGATGGAGAAGTTGGCCTGAGTCATTTGGGAGCGCTCACACAGCCGGGCCTTCACCAGCTCGTAGTTAAACCAGTACAACGCTATAAGACACACACATACACACAGAGACATTTTACACTTTAGTAGACAACTGTATTGTTGTATTGTTTTAGGAGTTCTTCCTCATCTGACTGGGGGTCCTAAAGGACAGAGGCCGTTTTATTCTGGACACGTTGTAAAGTCTCTTGAGGCCAGCTTGTGTTCCGGGATGTTGTTAAATAAATAAAATCTGACTAGAGGAAACATGTCATCAGGAGAAGTTTCTGAAGACTGTGGAATGTCACCGTCTCTTAACTTTTAGTCTCTTCTAACTCGTCTCGTTCTGTGTTTTTTGTTTGTAACGATCCTTCTCATTGGGCACCCTGGGGTGGCGATCTCACCGGAGAAGGGCACGTCCCGGAGCACGGTGGGGCCCAGGCCCCGCCACAGGGACAGCAGCCCGCCCTGGGCCACCGCCGAGCGGATGCAGACCCGCAGCTCGCCGTAGGACAGCCGGCGGGCCTGCATCTTGGTCCGGACCAGCTCCAGAGGGCTGATCACCGTCACGGCCCCCACTGGGAGAGCAACACACACACACACGGGGGTCAACAACACTCATCAAACACGCTGGACTGAGGATACTTCAAAAGGACTCACATCGGGCCAGACCACCAGCCACAAGGGGCACCAGGCTGCCCTGGAAACCCAGACCGAACCTCAGGAAGTCACGCAGCTGGTCGTAGCAGGTGAAGTAGATGACGGTGGCAGGGACGGCCATGACACTGTCACACACACACACACACACACACACACACACACACACGTAAGAACTAAGGAAAGTAATGTTAACATTTTAAAGGAATGTGTTCATACCAAAAGAGACCTGGTTTAGTTTATTTGTGTTATTGCGAGACTTTTAAAAACACCAAAGTCACAGAATAACACTAATTAACTAACTAACAGCAACTCTTGTGTTCTGGGAGGTCACATGACTGCTTTAGTTGTGCTTTAGTTGTGACTTTGAAGAGAGAAGATGACGGCTTCGTTTCCCCATCCGAGGGGAAAAGAGTTGAAAATATTCTAAACACAGCGAACACTTAAACTGATTTTATTCGTCTGAAATACGCCGACAGCAGCACTTTCCCTCTCCTACTATGTCCAACTATTCCTTTAGGGCTTAAAACACAATGTATTGGTAAGAGCCGTTACCTCAGACCCAGAGTAAACTTTGTATCACGACACTCAAAGTAGAAAAGAAAGCGAGAACACGGAAGATGAACATGAGAATCTCTCCCAGCCGAAGCCTGAAGGCGAGTAACGTGAAGGTTTCCCCCGTGAGACTCACAGCGTTGGAGGCAGTCCGCTCCACAGGGACCGGAGTCCTTCGTGGCGAGTGATTTTCACAAACGCGTCCTGTAGAGTCGACGGACAGACAAGACTCGCTCAGATTATATATTTTTTTGGGGAGTGGGGCAAAAAGACGACGAAGCCGACGTGCTCGTTACTCACAAGCGTGCCACTGAAGTGTGTGGGCGTTTTGTACCAGCTGGTGCAGCTGGTTCTGTTCTGGCACACGTAGATGTGATCCATCAGGCCGTTACAGTACAGGAAACATTTCCCTGAGAGAGACGAGAAAAACAAGCGGCGGGTTAAACGTCCCGAACGGCAACGGACCGGATCGTTTGTATCACTAAACATTCGAAACAAACGTTTGCATACGAGAATGTTCGACAGGATCCAGAGAGGCGACGGCGACGACCTCGGGGCGCTCTGAAGGCAACGCCGCCGCTTACTTTGTGTGTTTACTTAAGAGTTTTAAGAGACATATGTTCACTCAAGTCAAAGAAACTCTACAGAAATGCAGATTTGAACCAGGAAACAAAACATGACATTTACGAGGAAAAGGAAACGAGGGAAAGCGAGAGAGAGAAAGATCGACCGAGAATCCCAGAGGCGTCGTTTGACGCTCCCAAACTGGAAAAACTCGCCACGGCACGAAAACTGTATTTTAGCGGCAGCAACGTGACGAACGGATACAACCGGAGGCAAGAAGACGCAAAGCGGACGTCTGAGCGGAGAGAAAACACGTGAATTCGTTGTCGTTTTCTTTGGAAAGCGAGAGCTTGGCCTCGAAAGTCGAGCTGCACGGGCGCCTGCGTTGAAAAACAACACGCGGCCACGTGTTCTGCATGCAGCGACGGCCGGTCGGATACTCACACTTGGACGGGCGCAGGCCGCCGCCCCGCGGAGCAGAGTCACAGGCTGAGGGCAGCAACACAAGCAAACAGAGCAGGACGGGGGAAAGGAAGAGGAGAGAGGTGAAGAAACAAGAGAGACGGGTGTTGTTGGGGTTAGAGAAAACATCCACAGACACAGAAGAAGCAGACATGACGAGTTAATCTGTGATCAGAACAAAAAAAACACAGAAGAAGACGAGCTCCTGGTCTCACCCTGGTGGAACGGGGTCTGCTGGGCCTGCAGCCGGATCTTCACCACGTCCAGCGGTGTGACTGTGAACGCATCAGTGTAACTATTACACACACACACACACACACACACACACACACGCACACGCACACGCACACGCACACGCACACGCACACGCACACGCACACAGTCGGCAGCTACGGCTAAACAGTCTAATTCCTCGAATCCAACATGGAGGTCAGCCCAGATGTGTCGAGTCATTGTGGTTTATGTCCTGGAGGCTGCAGTTGGTGTGTGTTGCGTTGAACTGGAGAGTGTTTCTATTGTTTTGTCCTCCTCGTTTATATCAATGATTGTCGGATAAATAACAACCTCAGAGCGCCACGCAGAGAGCTCTGGGAGCGAAGGCCACGGCTGTTTATTCGTGGATAATGACAAATGTGCAGCGGACCAAGGACGGCTCTGTGAATGAAGTTATACTCGTGCCAACTTCTGTGCGTGTGTAAGATGACCAGTAATTTCCATGAAGAAGGAGATTTATAGTGCGGGACGAGAATAAAATGGAAACTTAAGACAACAAGACAAATGTACAACATCAATACACAGGTAGCTTTTTCTTTGTTCTCATGACCTCACCAAAGATGGACGTGAGGAGGGCTCCGGTGCCAGAAGCCAGCATCTGCTGCACGGGAGAGATCGCAGCCACGGAGCCGGCCCGCTCCTCCATCCTGCCCCGCCTGTCAAAATAAAGCTCCACGGTGAGAACGCCTTCAAACTAAACCGTCAGACAGGCGTTGTTGTGAGACAACTCAAGGGGGAATGCTGGTTGCTCCACACGATCAATAAAACAAAACATCCCGTTGTGAAATAAAACGGTTCCTTCCTGAAACGAGACGACGACGGCGTCGTGAAGCCAGAGGCGTCGTCGTTGTTACAACGGGGTCGTTGTGACGGTGCGATAGCTTATCTACGACGTGCACGTCCCCAGACAGCCGGGGAGCGCCTCACCTCCACGGGCTCACTCCTGACTCCGGGAGGGGGGTCGATACACAAAGACCTCACAATAAATGATCATATTATGTCTCAACCTCCACGTGTTTATTTTAATTATTTTGTGCACCTTTAAGCTGTATTAATAGACATAATTGTACTTTAATGTGACAATTGAAGCCGGTTAGCCCTCCAGGTGTGTCGGCCAAGTAAGCTGCCAAACAAGGTAGTTAAATAAAACTAATCAGTGGGGTGTTTGAGTAAGGATTACTCACTGTTACACACATTTGCACCACCCTACTGCAGTGGAAACTTTAATAAAATGGTTGTTTTTAAACACACACATATCATATTTTATTGTACATGTTGAAATTGCTTAAAGTAACCATCTATCTTCATAATACATACTATAATTATATAGTATATATTATGTAATAATGTATAATAATAATAATATTATTATTATTATGTGTTTATTGGCACGCGCCGAACACCAAGATAAACGCCCAGTGTCTGCGACACACACACACACACACACACACACACACACACACACACACACACACACACACACACACACACACACAGTGTCCTAAACCGAGAGGATGTTCTCTTCACCTTCTCCTAAATGACACCTCGTTGCCTAAACGACCTTCACGTCTCGTGAAAACCTCCACGAGCGCCCACAGAGTTAATGACGTCAGCTGTGCGCGGACAGCGTTACGTGACGGCTAGCTAGCTAACGCTAACATGCTGACACGCAAATATACACACAAACAACCACACGAACAGACAACACGAACAGACACACTGCTCCCCGCCAGGCTGTCACTCACCTGTCTACTTCAGCGGCCGGCGTGTCGTGGAGAAGCAGAGGCGTCTTCACCCATTTCAGGTGAAACGGCACGTTTTTTTAGGAGCTAGCGTTAAACGTTACGCTGCAGTTTAACCGTTGGGTCTCCGTTGCGGCCATGTTTGTTTTGTGTAGTGGCGGTGGGGGGGGCAGGAAGTGGGAGGGCAGTTTAGTAAGTTAGTACATAATGTACTCGAATCTGTAGTGAACTCCACAGCGATGGAGGCGACGTGTTGTGGGGATCAGTGGTAAGATGTCAGCGCTCGTCAGGCCACGCCCCCTTTAGGCTGTCGCTCAAGCCACGCCCCCAATAGACTGCTGCCGTTGCGACTGTCGCTCAGGCCACGCCCCCTTTAGGGTGCTGCCGTTGCGGCTGTCGCTCAGGCCACGCCCCCTTGACGCTGCCAATGCTGCTGTTGCTCTGGCGTCGCCTCGTGGACGCGTCACTGCGGTGCGACGAAGCTGCCGCATGTAAACAACTTTTTTTCTTTTTTAAAATATAATTCTTTATTTAACAATTCAACATGGACAATTTCATAAGTTGTCGATAAGAAACGTAAATACAACATATATACATTTAAACTAACATGCAGAGGGTAGAACATAGACAATTAAAAAAAACGTTAAATAAACACAAGTCCCAGGAGCGGGGGTATTTACAGCAGCATGGGGTATTTTGCAAATAAGATACATAATAAACAACATAAAAACAAGTATTATATTTATAAATAAGCAATTAAGCAATACAAAAAGTAATACAAGTAAAGAATCCACAATAATTAAATATTATAAATAATAGAACATATTATAAAAAGAGGACATTGAGGCACACATTGTGATTGAAAAATTCCAAACATATATAATAGGCAATGCATGCTATTAATGTAATCATGGCCTTTTTGTTGTTGTTGTTGGAACAGTTTTTAGATACAGTTCAAACTTTTATTGTGAAGGATAAAACGGAAGCAGGAAAAGAGCACATCGTATTCTACTGGTGTGTAGAATATAACGTATTGTGCAGACTACGGAGTTCAGTATTATTTTATTACTATGATAAAGTACAGGCGCTATCTTCCACTCTTTATCTTATCTCTATCTCTCATACATACTACCCTCTCTCTCTCTCTCTCTCTCTCTCTCTCTCTCTCTCTCTCTCTCTCTCTCTCTCTCTCTCTCTCTCTCTCTCTCTCTAGGGGGCGTGTCCATGAGGAAGCTGAAAGGTTGATGTTGCTTCGGGGCCAGACGTGTGTGAAACACCTTCCTGCTCACACCTTTCCGTCTCCTCTCAAGGTAAGAACACAATCAACTTCATCTCTTGCAATCGGAGACATTGTTTAATTGATGAAGAATTAATTTGTATTAACTGTAAACATATTTGACAACGATTCATGAACATTTACAGCATTTATTATTTTATATTGATTCTACATGGTTTCATATTTTCGTGTAAAACGTCCACAGTTTATTCAGAGGTTTTATTTATTTATAAATGTAATATTTAGACAACGCACCTTTCTCTCTAATATTCAGAGGAAACATAACTGAAAGTGAACTGTTGCTAAATTAAAGGGAAATAAAGATTCCAAAACAGGATATATATATATATATATATATATATATATATATATATATATATATATATATATATATATGAGTGAGCTTATACTTGAGTCACAGGGTCAATATACTTTCAGCTGAAGTGAATACAAACATGTTATTTCTGATCTTCTACATGCACATCTTTCACTTTCTTTGTGTGTGTGTGTGTGTGTGTGTGTCCTGTGTGCAGATGCAGAAGTGGGTCCTGGTCTGCTGGGCTCTCCTGGCTCTGGTTGGGGCTGATGAGTGTCCGGATGGAGGCAGGTGTGAAGACCAGGTACGGTTCCTACACGTTGAGCCTCACAAGTGAACATGATGACTACCTGGTGTGAACTGGCCGGTAAAATAAGACATATTTAGATTTGATTGATGTAAACCTATACATTCAAATGTTTTTAAAACAAATGCCTGAAACATGCCTTTTAAAGTATCTACTTATGAAGTTGTTTTGTGCAACTGCATTTTAAATCAAATTTTAGTTTCAGACAAGATTCTGAGTGGTTGACATTCATTATGTTTCATAACGTGTCATATTAATGTATAATTGCAAATATTCTTTTTAGGCTCATAATAAGTTAAACCAAATGGCACTTAAAACTCTAGATCCTCCTCTGTTGCTCTCCTGAAGGGTTCCTCCCTTCTTCCCCCTGAATTGGTTTATTTTATATTTCTTGGAAGTTTTCCTGATTTGATGTGAGGTCAAAGGTCAGGGATGTTGTATGTGTACAAATTGTAAAGCCCTCTGAGGCAAATTCGTAATTTGTGATATTGGGCTATATAAAATAAACTGAATTGAATTGCATGGTTGAAGGGCCTCACAATCCCCGTCACCTCCTCACAAGATAAACCTGTAAAGTTATAGTGCTTCCACTTCAGGAGGACACTTTGTCCGTCTCATAGTTAAATGTGAATAACCGAGATAACCCTTCTCGTACTATAAAACGGAAATAAATGTCGGCTGAACAGCGGGACTATTCATGCTCGGTACGAGCCAGATAAAGCTCAGCCGGTGTGATAGATATAGTTTTAAAACGCCGTTAGTCAAAATGTCTCCTTTGTAGGATGACTGCTGCCCGATGGGGACGGTCTGCAACGCGGCCACGTCCAGCTGCGTGAACTCCACAGGGGCCGCCGCCGCCCGGGTGGAGAGAGCTTCTGGGCTCTCCAAGGTGAGGATGCTCTACCTCAGGGGAGTCAGACGCAGGTTCACCGCGGGTCACAGCAGCGTCACGGCGCCCTCAAAGGGTTGTAACTGAAACACTCCATAAACTATCCAAACACATTGTTAAATAACTCTCTCTGCATTTTAATATTTTTCATTTTAATGTGTAGAAATATTGTACATAAGAACATGTCTCTAATATTATCACATAAATCCATTCAATTTGAAAACTTCAAAATAAAAGCACAGAATAGTTTTCTTAAAGAAAAGGGTGATCATATTTCTTACAAGCCATCAGGGACCACGTGAAATAAAAATGTCTTTAATATTTTAATATCAATCCATCTAATTTGAAACCTTCAAAATAAAAGCACAGGATATTTTTCTCAAAATTCCTTGCAGAAAAGCTGATCATGTGTCTTTCAAGCCGTCAGGGGTCACTGAAAATGACTAATGGGCCGCATTCAGCCCGTGGGCCTTGCGTTTGACACCTGTGGCTTTCATTGTAAAGACACACCGAGTGAGAGCGAGGCGTATTGAAAGCCAGTCGTGTCCCCTGCAGTCCTTCAGGATGATCAAGGCGTTCCTGGGGGAGGAGGAGGACAGCGTGTGTCCGGATGGGTCTCGGTGCCCGGCTGAGTTCTCCTGCCTGAGGGCCCTCACCAGATATGGCTGCTGTCCCTCAGATCAGGTGATCGAACCTCGCCCAACACAAACATTACATGCAATTTATTAAATATTTATTCTCTTTAGTATATTTGATAAGGGCCAGTGCACATTAATAACAATATATTTGTAAATGAGTTATTGGCCAAGAGGCTGTTGTTCATCTATATGTTCGTACAATACGTTTACGTTTTCTAAGTGCATTAGCTTCAAAACTAATGTTAAAAGATGGTTAAAAGTACCGCAGTCATGTTGTCATTATTTATGTATTTCCTATATCTGTATTTATTAATGTGGATGTTTTTATTATATTGGGATGTGTATTTTACACATGGGACAACAGTTGAATATTAGCATTGTGTTATTTATGGTGCAATATATTTATTGTACACAGTCCCCGTCTTAAATACTTAAAGACATAAAAATATAATTTTCAAGTAATAGTACAATGATCGGAGGAAACGGGGTCAAAACTACACGCTATATTGATGAATTTGATTTTGAAGAAGTGCTTCACGGGGGTTTCAGTGACAAACTGGGAGTTCATCGTTGATGAACCACTAATGCCGTAACACTCGTGATATTACGGGTGCGTGTGCAAAATGTTTCCCCTAAAATCCGGGGAATTCCTGTCCCAAGGAGGAACACGTCTTTTCACTTCACTCAACTTCCTGCTATTTCTGCGTCTTTACTAGGTCGCATGTTTGGGGTCAAGATTGAACCCTTGTTTCCATGCACATGTATTCCATTTATTAAATGGGTTGTGACCTCCTGACCCCCCACAGGGGGTCCCGTGCTCCGATGGGAAACACTGCTGTCCCGAGGCCCACCAGTGCAGCGCAGACAGCCTCTCCTGCATCAAAAAGGGTGAAATGCTTTATATTTTGGTTTATACTCTTGATCCGACCAGTCGTGCGTTTTTTCAACTTTTAGGACCTCGTGATTTAAACCTTATCATTTAAATGTACGTACTGCGAAGTTCATTACATTTCTTTTGCAAAATTTAGCAACTTTTATTGTGAAAGAGTTCTTCAGTTCGATCTCTTTATGTAAATCTAGCGTGCTCTTGCTGGTTTATTTGTCTCGGAGCCTTTTTAAATCTCTCGTGAAGCACTTTGAATTGAACAATCGTTGTTGAAACGCATGTGCAGATGAAACTTCTACCACCTTTTATGAATGTTTCTGTTGCTTCAGAGCGGGTGAGCACGGTGCTGTGCGGCGATGCAGCGTCAGAGTGTCCGGATGAATCCACCTGCTGTGAAACCGCAGAGGGAACGTGGGCGTGCTGCCCGCTGCCAAAGGTACAGCGTTATCGACCTGCACAACGCGACATCTTTGAATCTCTAATCGAGATTATGAATGAGGGAAAAAGTCAAATGATGTATTTGCATGCGCGGTTGTCCTGACTCTCCGTGGTCTTATCTAACGGTGATGCTCCGTGGGCCTCCGTTGCCCGACAGGCCGTGTGCTGCGAGGACAAGATGCACTGCTGCCCTGAGGGCGCCACGTGTGACGTCCACCACAACAAGTGCACGTCCACGTCCACCAGAAAAGACACGCCCATGTGGGCCAAGTTCCCGGCCAGGATGAGAGCAGACTGGGGTCAGAGTTGTTTTTGGTTCTGTACGGCCGACAGACTTCCTCATTCCAATACCTTATTGTCTAAATCTGTGTGTGTGTGTGTGTGTGTTTCCTCTTTCAGAAGGAGAACAAGTCACTGCAAAGGCAGCTGTTGAGTTCCCCCCCGTGAGCACGGTTTCTTCTGTAGAGACGGGCGACTCAGCCGAGGCGGCTGCAGGTGAGGCGTCCATCCTGGATTTCAAGTGTGTGTCACAAGCACAAGCACACACACGCACACACACACACACATACACGCACCCCCCCCCCCCCACACACACACACACACTTTAAAAAATGTATTTAATTTTCTTGATATGCATATGAAAAAGAAAGGATATGTACATTACACATACTGTAGATGCACAGGCATATAATCATACAAAATATAGTATAAATACAATATATTAATATAAATAAGGGTAAACAAGCACACACACAATATGTTTCACAAGCACACACAACTTTTTTGTTGTGATAGCACTTTTTTACATTTTATTTTCTTGAAAAAAGGATGTGCACATAGAGGCATATAATCATAGAAAATCTGGTATAAATAAAATATATTCATATAAATAAGGGTAAAGAAGCACAATATGTATCATAAGACGTACATAATGAGACCAGGTACAAACAAAGCCGTAAATAGTTTTTTTTCTGCTTCAAAAATGTCAAAATTGAAAAGATATTTCTGGATTTCGTTGGTTTCGGTGTCAATTCTTCATCCTGAGGTCAAAGTTCAGATGTTTTGGTCCTCCAGTCGTCGACGTCCCGTGTGACGCTACAGCAGCGTGTCCAGAGAACAACACGTGCTGTAGGAACTCAACGGGCGGCTGGAGCTGCTGTCCGCTACCAGAGGTATGACTTTTTGTTTTTACACAGTCCTTTTTTAATAAATGTAAACCCCTCGCCACACATTAATGTCCCTACATCTCTCTGCCCCCGTCAGGCCGTCTGCTGCACGGATCTAATTCACTGCTGCCCCAAAGGGAAGCGATGCAACCTGGCGGTGCAGAGCTGTGACGACGGGGAACGCTCGGTGCCGTGGGTCAAGAAGGTCGCCGCCACCCCCAGACAGGAAGCGCGGGTGGGGAACGTTACGTGCGACTCCACCCACTATTGTCCTGATAGCTCCACCTGCTGCAGGACTGAGACCAATGACTGGGGCTGCTGCGGTCTACCTCAGGTAAACACGCTAGGTTGACCTCTCCCAGATGTGCGGTGGCTTTTAACAAGGTGACGTACTTTTATGTTGGATTAATACGTAAGTTTAAGTTTTTAAAGGAATAGTTCAACAATGGAGCTTCTCATTTAGTTTTCTTGCTGAGATGTAGACGAGAAGATTGACACCACTTTTATGTCTGTTTGGTAAATATGAGTTTACCACCTGTAGCTAAGCTTAGCATAAAGGGCTAACTTAGCTTAGCACAAAAACAGTGAGTAAAACACAAAGGTCAGAGAGTTTTAGGAGTGTTTCTTTTGACAAAGGCAGGCTAGCTGTTTCCTTATGTTTACAGTCTTTGTGCTAAGCTAAGCTAAGCTAGCCCGCCGGCTGTCCCTTCATCTCCCGTACAGTCATGTCATTGGTATCGATCTTCTCGTCTAACTCTCAGCGCGACCACAAATAAGCATATTTCTTAAGTCATCGAGCCGTCCTTTTTATTTTGCCCTCTCGTGCGCTCAAACATTTCTTGTCGCCTCGTTTTTAAAAAGGCCGTGTGCTGCGACGACCACGAGCACTGCTGCCCGACCGGCGCCGTCTGCAACCTGGCCTCGCTCACCTGCGACGGCCCCCGGGGCTCCACGCCCATGGAGCGGAAGGCGCCCGCCTCTTCCACGGCGGCGCCGGCGGTCGCTCCTACCCAAAGTCGCGGGGAGCCGGAGGAAGAGAAGGCGAAGGAGACCCGGGAGACCGATGAGGAGGAAACTAATGAAGAGGAGGCGAAGGAGGCCCGGGACACCGATGAAGAGGAGACTAATGAAGAGGAGCCCATTCAGTGTGACGCCCACACCAGCTGCCCTCGGTCCTCCACCTGCTGCTACATGACCGCCTCTCATCAGTGGGGCTGTTGCCCGCTGCCACAGGTGAGCGGTGACCTCCAGTGACCTCCACGACCTCCTATTTCTGCTTTATTCTTAAGTTTGTTCTTTTGAAAAGAGGAAATGGGAAAACAGTGTGGACAATATGAAAGTGTCGCTCCCTCCCCCCCCAACAGGCGGTGTGCTGCTCCGACGGGGACCACTGCTGCCCCGTCAACTACCAGTGCGACGCGAAGAAGCCCACCTGCACCAAGGGGGACGTGGTGATCCCCTGGTACACCAAGCTCCCGGCTCGCACCGGCGTCCGGGCCGATCCCGGCTCCGTGGCGTGCGGCGGGGGGCGGAGCCAATGCCCCGAGCAGACCACCTGCTGCCGGCTGTCGTCGGGCGAGTGGGGCTGCTGCCCGATCCCAGATGTGAGCGCTGGGTTCTGGGTTCAGCTGAAAACAACGTGGTGTGCCTCCCTCTGACCGCCTTGTGTCTGCAGGCCGCGTGCTGCCCGGACGAGGAGCACTGCTGCCCCCCGGGCTACACCTGCAACATGGCCTCCCACTCCTGCCAGAAGCTCATCCGGCTGCAGCTGGAGGCCGTGCCGCTGACGCGGGTGTATCTGCCCGAGCGTCGCCCAGCGCTCGGGTCCTCGGAGCCCGGAGACGCCCCGCGCGACGAGCTGAGCGGCTGCCCGGAGGGAAACACCTGCTGCAGGACCTCGGCCAGCTCATGGGGCTGCTGCCCGTCTCCTAACGTATGATATGCAGGACATTGTTTAACATTATAGGAATATATTCACATTGTATTTCTTGCAGAGAGCTAGATGAGAAGATGTGTACCAATCTTATGTGTCTATGATTAGCGTAGCTTAGCACAAAGAGTAGAAACAAGGGGAAACAGCTAGTCTGGCTTAGTCCCAAGACAATAAAACTAACCTCTAAAAGCTCATTATCAGCACATCATTTCTCATATGCATCTTATATCAACGCTTTCATCTGATACTCAGCTAAAGGAGAAGTTTAATTTGAGCTAATGATGCCCAAAAGAGGATATTTTATAGATCTTTTAGTTTTTCAGTATGACAATATTGTACGATATTTCTCATCTTTTTCCGTTACACGATTCAACACAACTGCACTTCAGTGCACTTTGTTTTTAAACTTTATTCACCGTTCTGCTACATTTCAGAGGGAAAGTAAAGAAATAAATAAAAGATGAAAATAATAACTAAACGCAAAACCAGATTAAAAATAATCCTTAATACTTAAAAAGTAAAGAAAGAACTAAAAGATGAAAATCATAACAAAGGCTAAAAAATTAAATCAAAATAATTAGTACAAGAAAACAGGAAAGTAAAACAGAAAAAAATAAAGTAAAGAGCGAAATAAAATAATAACAAAGGCAAAATAAAAAAATAAAGAATTATAATAACAATAATGAATAATAAATCACCCAAACCACTATATATATGTATTTCTCTCTTTACTTCAGTTTTTTCTGTTTTATTTTCCTGTTTTCTTGTACTCATTATCTTAATTTAATGTTTGGTTAAGATTATATAACTAAAGCCCCTCTTTCCTCCAGAACCATTTTGTCGGTGTTTACACGTCTTCCTTCCTCTCCCCAGGCGGTGTGCTGCAGCGACATGCAGCACTGCTGCCCCACCGGCTACACCTGCACCGCGGCCGGGGACTGCACCCAGGACACCGGCCTCCACGGGCATAGTTGGCACGTGTTCTTCGCCAACAAAAAGAGAGCTCTGGTCGTGTGAAAACACCTCCACCCGCACTGCCATTTTTATTCTGCATGATGCACTAATTCGAAATAATGTAAAAGGGATTTTTTTATTAGAATTGTTGTGGTGAAGGTGACGCTGTTTCATTGTAATTTTATCATTTCAAATATATGTGTATTCACCTCATGATAAGCGAATCCTCTTCAGATTTTTTAGATAGATATATTGTAATCTGTAGTGAGATATTAATTTGAAGTGTTTTTAGTTTTGTGCATCTTGTCACTTTTTGAAGATTTCAAACACGCCATGATGCAAACATAGAGAGATGATCTCATTAATCTGCATTAAAATAATAGAGACATAACGAGCTCCATTTGGATTTAACTAATAAACAAGACGTGTGTTACAATATTACAACTTGTCAAATCATTTTTGTATGAAAACTCTGTTAATGCTTTTGTTTCTATAAATAGAGAGAGAGAGAGAGAGAGAGTAAAAGAGAAGGTTCCTCGTTAAACGCTTGTTTTTCCTTGTCTGTACTTCCGGGATGGAATTCCACTTTTCAGGATGACGTCGTCGAGTTTAAGCCTTTTCTGACGTCAGGCGTTGTTTTGGGGATTATCCGACCTCCTCTGTGAGCAGTGTGACACTCTGTAGGAATACGTGTTGGAACTTCCGACTATAATTCAAAATAAAAGCCGAAAATATTTTCCTGAAATATTAAATATAAAAACAACCAGTAAATGCTTTTTGGATTTCCACATGAACAGGTTCTGATGTGGGGAATTGAATAAGGAAAATAGGATATAGAGTTATATTGGAATATCTATATATTATAATACATTAAACTCAACACAGTATTGTGTAATGTATATATTTGAGCCGAAGAAATCAAATCCAGAAATCGAGCAGCCATGATATGAGTAGGCCTGGAATACTTGATATAAATATAGGTAACATGGGTAAGTATTTACACCCACTTTGATTACCATGATGACTAAAATATGTATGAAATATGAACATACCTTTGAATATATTACTTAATTTATTAAAATCTGAATATAAAAACGTTTCCTTCAAATAATATGGTCTAGTTATTATATAATATGATATACTATAAGTCTTTTATTAATTAAAACAATCACTTACATAACGGTGGAATGTAACTGAGTACTTATTCTTCAGTAATATGTATTGCTGTATTTTAATTATTATTATGGATAATTATAACAATAAGTAATTTTATTGAAACAATATTACAAAGTGCGTCAAAAAGCAATAGATACACATGCTGTATCACAAACCGTGGACAAAAACAATACAACAATGATACATACACAACATATTCTTTAAAATGGGTTTCTTTGAAAGGATCTGACAGTATATTAAACTATTAAATAAGAAATCGGATGTAGAAACTGATGCTTTTATTTTGAAGACAAACGTCCGACCCCAGACTTCCGGTATCCTCCTCTACGCTTCACGCGTCTCCCTCTTGACGTGTGAATCATCTTTCCCAAGATGGCGCTACACCTGTTTCTCCGGCGGTGATCCTGGTTGTCGTCTTAAAAACAAACCGTCCGGAACGGCCAGTTGACGAACCGGAGACGTAGTTAAACGGCTGGACTCAACAGGTATCTCCCCCCCCCCCCCAACAACAATGTCCACGGAGGAGCTGTCGGCCTCGGACAGCGAGGCTGCCTTCGCGAGCGCAGGGGAGCGATGGGCACCGGTCGGGGCCGTAGCCACTCCCGAGGAGGAGAGCGGGAGCGGGAGCCGCGGCCAGCCGAAGCAGAGAGGCTTGTCCTCGGCCACGGATGAGGAAATGGCCGCCCGGCTGGAGAAGCTGGAGGGGGAGCAGGACCTGCTGAACTCCTCGCTCCTCGCGCTCACCTCCCACTTCGCGCAGGTGCAGTTCCGACTGAAGCAGGTGGTGCACGCGCAGACCGGGGAGAAGGAGAGGATGCTGGCCGAGCTGGAGGAGTTCGCCTTCAGGGGCTGCCCGCATGTGGTGGGCTGCCGGGCGCCTGACGCCGGTCAGATGGAGAACTCGGTGAGGCTTCCGGGCATGTTTATATATATATAATATATAATATAGCATATTTAAATATATATATTTTTATATATAAATATTGTAATATACATATTTTAATATATATGTTTACATATATTTATATTTATATATATTTTAAATATTTATATGTGGTGTACAAAATCTATATGTATGTGGTGTACAGAATATCTATATATGTATAATTGAACATAAAAATAATCGATGTATAAATGTCATAAATAACAAAATGAAAAATATCTATAAACAAATTATATATATTGTATATTATGTGGTATAAAAAATAATGATATATATCAGGATTGAAGTGTTTACTTCCACAAAAAAAATCTATGTGTAATGGTGTAGATTCAGGACTGTAGTGTTTACTTCCATGACAACAGGTGTCTGAGTGTTGTGTGTGTGTGTGTGTGTGTGTGTGTGTGTGTGTGTGTGTGTGTGTGTGTGTTGAACGGATAAGGTCACTAATTGACAAGTCAATTGAATAATCAATTAGAAACATTAAGCCCCTGTTATGATAATCGATATTGGTTGAATTCATTTTGAGGCACACAATATTCCCTATACCTCCAGCAGCTTCAACTGAGATAATGTGGTGCCTTTCCTTGTCATATGCATACCTGCAGACTTATCGAGAGCGCGCGAGGGTTTTGATAAAGTTAGCGGAAGGATTCACGTGACACAACATCCGATTTTGCAAAGTTAGCGGAAGGAACCATGAAAAATTATCCGTTTTTCAAAGATAAGATGTTGACAAATCATACACTAACAAAGAAAAGTAAACAATGAACTGATTTGTTATCTTTTATAGATCGTTTCTGAGATTTAGCTTAAATTATGCTAAAATTAAAACATTTCACTGTACCAAGGAAGAGTTTATAAAAATAAAGGTCAGACTTTTGTATGTTAAAAAAGCACATTTCTGATTATTTGAAGTCCTGTATATAGATTTCCCCAAGAGTTCCAGGAAATGACTGATGCAGATGTGTTTCATACATATCCATCTACACTGGCAATCAAGCAATTTTAATGTACTACATTTTCATTTTAATTGTAAATACTTAAAATATAAAACCAATGTTGTTAAGAATAATTCATTTCATAAATAATGCTACACAATAAATAGAATGCTTCAATCGACAATGATCGGTGATCGGTATTATCGGATTAGCAGATACTGATTTCAGTGATCGGTTATCGGTGATCGGCACCAAAAAACCTGATCGGAGCATCTCTAATATATATATATATATATATATTTTTTTTTATTTAAAACAATTATTTTAGTCTATAAATGAACAAATACAACAACAATATATACAATGCAATCCAATACGGGGACAAAAAGTCAGAAATTACAAACACTGTCCAAAGGAAGTAATAAAAAACATTAAAAATAAGTAATAAAAACCATTATAAGTAAGTAATAAAAACCATCAGATTTATTAATGCAGGCATTGTAGATGCTTACTGAGATATTTTTCTCACTCTTAAATGCACAATGATTAAAACAGGAGGGTTAGGGCGCGCTTGTTTCGTCAGCCTGGAGGCTGCTGCGCCCTCACCCCTCCCCTGCTCCCATTGAACTCTTATCTCTGTTGGGGAGAACAAATCGTCTCTTTTGTGTTGACTCGCAAGCGGCTCAATGAACATGCTCCCGGCAGATCGCTATCCGTTTTTAATAAAAGCTTCTGCGTACACAACCGCTGTTGTTTACTCGCAGCTTGCTTTGCATCAGTCCTCGTGGCCTCGCGTGCCAGTAATCGTCAGGAATGACCCCCCATCGTAATCCTCCGCCCTAAAGGTGTTTTTATTTCTCCCTCGTCGCATGCCGTGCTTGAAGGGAGATCTGGTGAGTATGAGGCCTGTTGTCATGTTTTGAGACTTTGTTTTTGTGTATTTTGTGTGTAAGTGTTGTGACGACGGTACGAAAAGATATAGCCAAGTGTACGAGGGCGATGCACGGACCTTTAAATCAAACATCTCACTTAAAAAGCTGTTCGACCCTTTTAAGGGAATCTAATAAGAGCTCCTAGAATCCTGGATATTGGTGTCATTGATCAAGATCCAGTACACGCTGTTCACTCGCCCCGTCTGTAAGTATTAACGTGTGTGTGTGTGTGTGTGTCCTGTCAGACGGAGAGGGAGAAGAGGGAGCGCCTGGAGGCTCAGAGGGGGAAGCAGAAGGATCTCATCTTCCAGCTGAAGACGCAGCTGGACGACCTGGAGCGCTTCGCCTACCAGGAGGGCAGCTACGACTCGCTGCCGCAGTCCGTCGTCATGGAGAGGCAGAAGGTGGGGAACGGTTGCCTCCATGATTTGGAGGATGCGGCGTTCACCTGTTTTGGATCAGGTGGAACGAGTTTCTGGAAATGCTTCAGGCTCCAGTGTTTCTCATGCATCTATTTGATAAGTCAAATAGATCGTTAAATTCCTAATAAGTCAAATAGATCGGGCGCTCCCAAGATCTTTTAAGCATTTGTAGTTTTACGACTTTCCTTATCTTTTTTTATAGTGAAAATTAAATTAAATATCTTCACAATTAGAAGAATTTAGAGCCATGCTGGTGACTTAAATAATTAATACATATATATATAAAAAGTATATGGATGTAACTATATCTATATCTATATATCTATCTAAATAAATACATTTATATTGATTGATATAAATATACATATATATATATATATATATATATAAAGTATATATTTATTCAAATATATAACCAACATATATATATATATTATATGTATTTATATATATTTATTTATATGAATATATATGTATTTAAATATATATATTTATATTTATGTATTCATTTATATTTGGATATTTATTTATTTACATTAATATTTGTTACAACACATCCTCTGGAGACCATGAATGTGTCAACCACATCTTACAGTAATTCATCAACAGTTGTCAAGATATATAAAAAAGTAAACGTCCTGTTTGTGGCGGAGTAAAAGTCAGCAGGACGTGTCCTCTGAGTCTCATAAATGCTTCTAGAACATTTCTCTCAATCCATCAGGTGGTTGTTGAGGTATTTGCGTGTGGACCCAACGGACCAACACGGCTGCTGTCGAGGCTGAAAATGACCCGACAACACATAATAAATCCAGACGTGAAGTTCCTTCTTTGTCTCGGGGTCTTCAGGTCATCATTGACGAGTTGGTCCAGAAGCTGGACGTGAACCTGAACGAGGACATCGGCAACCTGTCGCCCGAGGAGCTGCGACAGAGAGTGGACTCGGCCATCGCTCAGATCGTGAACCCGGCCCGGGTCAAGGAGCAGCTGGTGGACCAGCTCAAAACGCAGATCCGAGACCTGGAGATGTTCATCAACTTCATCCAAGGTACCCGTCTGTTTCCAAGTGGAGACACAATCTTGTGTTTCCATTTCCCAGTTTGATTCATACACGTTTGTTTTGTTTTTCCTTTTCCCAAAACAGATGAAGTGGGGAACCCTCTTCTATCAGACGGAGGACTCAGCCAGCAGCCGCAGGCGGCCGGGAGCAGTTCCAGGACTCCAGGAGGGAAGAGGAAAGGTCCGTGTGTATGAAACCCAGACAGCAGATACACTTAGAAATGTCCTTATTCTTCAAAGCCCTGTTTATGATTTAAATTAATCATAAATACTCTATACATTGTCAATGTGTTGCCTCTCCGGGGCAAGACGATATTTCTTCGGGGCTGTTTTTCCTTTGCCCTGGTGTGTTTACGACACTGTCGTTCCTCTTCTCTCTCTCTCTCTCTCTCTCTCTCTCTCTCTCTCTCTCTCTCTCCCCCGCAGTGGACCCGGAACAGGCCCAGAAGATCCGCGAGACCGGCCTGCAGCTGATCCAGAAGGCCCTCGCCGTGCTGCAGATCTTCGCCGCCAGCCAGTTCGGCTGCGCGCCGGGCCACCTCCCTCGCCACGTGTGGCCCCAGGAGGAGTCCCCCCTGCAGGACTACGGGCCCCTGCTGCAGCGCCTGGAGGCCGCCGTGGACACGGTGCGCGCGCTGGGCTCGTGCCGGCAGCCCTGCCTGGAGCACGTCGTCAACTACACCAGCAACGCGGCGCTGGGGCCGCGCGACGAGCTCACGGCGGCGGTGAGGAAGGAGCTGGCCGTCGCCCTGAAGGACCTGCTGGCCCACGGCCTCTTCTCGCCCTCCCAGACCATGAGCCTGGTGCTGGCGCCCATCTCCTGCCTGCTGCCGTACACGCCGGCGCCGCAGACCATGCACCCGTGGGAGCTCTTCGTCCGATACTACGACTCCAAGAACGGCAAAGCCTTCGCGGAGACGCCGGCGCGCCAGCTGTCGCAGTCCTTCAGCCTGCCAGTAGGGGGCGGCGGCCCGGTGACCGTCACCCCCAAGCAGTCGCTGCTGTGGGCCGTGCACACGGTGCTGAAGGAGCACGGGCGCTACAAGCGCGGCCCGGACACGGAGTTCAAGGCGCTGGTGTGCATGGCGCTGAACGAGCAGCGCCTCGTGTCGTGGCTCAACCTGCTGTGCAAGTCGGGCGCCGTGGTGCAGCCGCACTACCAGGCCTGGAGCTACATGGCCCAGACCGGCTTCGAGGGCGCGCTGCGTGTCCTGGGCCGCATCAGCCACCTGGAGTTCAACCTCCCGGTGGACCTCGCCGTCCGGCAGCTGAAGAACATCAAGGACGCCTTCTGAGGAGGCGGGCGCATCCACGGCAACATCCAAAGCGCCTCAGAGATCCGGTATCTAGGACCCCCAAAAAACAGCATGACTCGTGCGCTCCGAGTGTGTAACCTTTTGTTGTTTTAAAAAGGTTATTTCAGTAGCGACGCCCATCTCAACGCATGCGACGCTCGGGGGGGTGGTCGCGTCGCGTGAGCTTCAACCGTAAATGTGTTTTTTAAAGATGCCAAAAAACGGCGCCGCCGCTCGTACTGTAAACACGCCTTAGGGTGGAGATGTGACGTCTCCTCCCGTTTTAGCGAAAGCCTTCCTGACCTTTTGCGACCTGTGACATCGTAACGTATCGCTCCCCTGTGCGGCGTGCATGACGGCGTCCCAACCTATGCAGCTGAGAGAGAGAGAGAGGGGGGGGGGGGGGGGGTTGGACGTGTGCAGTAATCCGTACGGTAACGAGCCCAAACCCCGACACTGTGGTTCCCTCCGTGAATCCCTCGTAGCAGATGGGCGGCGCTCTGCCGACGTGGAGTTAAAGCGTTGCGTAACATCGTCTCCGAAACTCGCCAAGGCGCCGCCCGGCTCCTCCCATTTATTTTTATAAACCTCCCTTTCACCTCTTGCACGTTGCGTTTTCAGGTGCGTCGGACCCCCGTGAGAACCGCTGCTTTGGAACGTTCCAGATGTAGTCCGAGGATTAGAATAGCGCGATCGGAGGATGTATTAAAAAAAAGGCTCTTGTTTCGTTTCCTGTTTTTATCTTCCGGAGACGGAAGAGTTGCACGAATCTTTCTATCCTTAAAATACTGAATGTACAAAACCATCAATGCTGTTAAACTGAGTTTATATCTGCTGTTTATGGGCACTTCAGTGACGCTGCGTGTACCTGTGAGTGTAGGTGTGCTCATGGAAGATGACCCCCACCCCTCCCCCTCCCCTAACTGCACTTTGTGACCGGAGGGCACCTGGAGACACATTTTTAGCATTTATATACGTCGCTGGAAATGGAAATGTGTGTGTTTGGTTTGGGTGTCGTCGTAAATACGCTGCCATATTTATATTTAGCTTCCTCCGTTCCCATTTCTGTTATTTATTTATTTATATATGGCGCAGCATGTTTTAACTCGCCTCCCGAAGCAGGTTGAACACTTTGTTAAAGTAGCTAGAAAAACACTGAATCATGTAAATTGTTGCTATTTATGTTGTTTTTATTGCTTTAATCACAAATAATATATTGGGAAGTATGAATTGTTTATTTTCTCTTCTTTTTTTATCATGTTCAATGCATACCTACGGCTGTAAAAAAAAATTAAATTCAGTAAATTAACCGTTGCT
Organism: Liparis tanakae; assembly: GCA_036178185.1. NCBI lineage: Eukaryota > Metazoa > Chordata > Actinopteri > Perciformes > Liparidae > Liparis > Liparis tanakae. Next base: position 18,046,367 of record CM070091.1, on the reverse strand, counting down.
GTGAGTCTTTTTTTTCAGCTTTATAGAAATTTAGAATTAAAATTTGTGGATTTGTTGAATATTTAAACTTGATTTTGTGACCGGACATCCTGAAACATGTATTGTATTCCTTAAATGAAAATAAACTATTCATCACTTTCAATACATCAATAAAATATAATAAAATGCATACATCATAAAAATTGTAAATTGTAAATTTAGTGTGTAAAATAACTCCAGAGTGTTGTGTATAAACATGTTTATGGTCTCCTATGATGTCACATGTATTGAGAACATTAACTAATCTTAAGTTAAATACAACAAATATATAAGTTTGTTGGATATTTAAGATATTATGATTTAAATTATGTGTCTGCCTTTTCCTTATATTTTCATTGTTTGTGGCTTGTTCCAGTTCTGATTTAATTTAATCAAGTTATTTACTAAAGTTATTTTATATTCTTGCACTTGAGTATTTCTATTTGATGCTACTTTACATTTCTATTTGACAATTCAGAGGAAACTTTTCCATTTAATAGTTGCCATAAATTAAAGAAATACTTTGAAGCTCAATGTTTTACATACAAACTTGTATGACAAGTTTATGAAATATAATTAATTAAGATTAAACTATTGAATAGTATAAAGTATATGAAATTATCTTTACTTTAACCAGCTTGAACATAGAATAATAATACAATAATATCATATGTCATTTAAACTTTTAATCATGTATTTTTTACTTCTAATACTCCTGTACAAAGACGTAATTAACTACTTTTACACAAGTACTATATGTTTTCTGCTACTTTACACTTATACTCCACTGCATTTTTAAGAGGGAAATATTGTACTTGTACTTTTACTCTACCTCTAAATATAATTATCAAATATATGATGTCATAATATTTTAGATTGAGATCAAACTTAATTTAGCCTATGTGGATCAAACCACCAGGTTTTAACATTAAAGTGATAAACACAATAATGCACTAATTATAATCCAATAATATAATATATGTTGGACTGGGCCAGTACTTTTAATGTTGGTATTTTTTGTATATTATGATATATTAAGATGTAACTTTTGTTGTAGTCTTACCTGTATGTTTACACTGTGTTAATGTTACAAAAGTAGAGTCTTCCACTATTGAGCCCAGTACCTTTACTTAGAATGGAGCATTAAATACACAAATTAGGCTTTTTATTATTTATTAAAATAGTTTAAAGCACACTGTATCTGACAAGTGATGTGTGACGACTTTTTTTGGCTTACAAAATAAAAATAAACAAATAAAAACGGACTCTTTACGAGCCCAAAAAACTACACCCGGAAGTGACGTACGCCAATCGGTGGTGTCAAAGGTCACGAAAACCTTCTCGACTTCCTTTCCTGTTCGCGGTGGCCGTAGAACAGCATCAGTGAGTGAGATTTCCCTTCCATCAATCTTCGACCATCGGTCCGAATCCCGGCAATTTAACTGTTTTTATCGCACCACACTTACGACAACGGCTCCTTTATCCAACACTAGACGGTTATTTTTGTGTATTTCCAACGGATGAAGCTAGAAAACGATTGTTTGTTGCATCGCTTCGTCTCCGTAGCGCTCATTCCAACATGGCCGGTTCTAGCTGAAACCGTCTCGTTAAAAAGACCAATTTGGGTTTAAGAATGCGTTTGGTGCCACGCGGTTTCTACGTTACTTAAAAGTCGTATTCATAACACGTATGAGCCAAACAAAGCAACGTTAAAGCTATTTAATAACGTATTACAGCCCTTCCGTAGCTCGATGCTAGCACTAGCTATCAAAGTAGCAGCAACGAGCAGGAGGCGTTTAAACGTGTCCCGGAGCTTCAGCGTTGTTTTTGTATCGCGTTGACGTCAATGTTGTTGTGATGTATTGTAGTTGTTTAATGGAGGCAGAGATTTGACCGCGTCTGATTTCTTGCAGAAATGGGCAAGTTCATGAAGCCTGGGAAGGTGGTGATGGTCCTGGCTGGACGCTACGCCGGACGCAAAGCTGTCATCGTCAAGGTAAAACCACTTCTGTTGCTTATAATGGGTCTGAAAACACAAGTTTCCCCCAAAACGTGTAGATACTTTGTATGTGAGTCTTGTCCACATTCAAATTTAAACGGGGTTCGTACGGTCATGGAAAACCTAGAAAAGTCATGACATTTTAAATTGTGTTTTCCAGTCCTGGAAAGTAATGAAGAAATGTAATTGTAAAAGTTTTTGGAAAAGTCAAGAATATTTGTTATAAACCCATGTTCATTTACGCAGAGTTTGAAATAATTCACCTGTTTTTTAAAGAAAGACGCTCAAAAATATAAGCCGGCATACTCGATACGCAACAATTTCTAAATGTTGCATGTTTATACCAAGCAGTTTGGTCATGGACACTTTGTTTAAAGTCATGGAAATCCATTGGTCAAAATTTGTAGGAACCCTATTTAAAGTAGAACATTGTAGTATATTTTGTCCTTTAATTAAACACACCCCCCTTGTCTCTTTGCAGAACATTGATGATGGCACGGCCGACCGTCCCTACAGCCACGCTCTGGTCGCAGGCATCGACCGCTACCCCCGCAAGGTGACCACGACCATGGGCAAGAAGAAGATCGCCAAGAGGTCCAAGATCAAGGCCTTCGTCAAGGTGCTGAACTACAACCACCTGATGCCCACCAGGTCAGTGTCTCCCGGCCGCACTCAGCCTTTCTGTTTTTCTCAAACGGTAAACATGTGATAGGTTGTTGAAACAAAATGTCCTGCAGGTTAGGTGATGCACGTCAACACTCATAATACACATGAATCCGTGTGAACACAAGATGTCGCTTCATTATCTTGTATTCAATGCATTGGTGCATTGGTAGAGGGCAGGGTCATGTAGTTTAACTAGATGTATAGTTTTTCAAAGTAATCTCATTGTTGTTGAACATATTAATAAGTAAATCACATACGTCCAGATAATGGCCTCATTCTCCAGCCACAAACTTGTGGGTGTGAAAGTGTTAGTAGAATTAAACTAAAACTCCTAATGTGCATCTTGATTATTTTAAATCTTTGTTTTGTCTATGGATCACACCGTTGCACATCTGACTTCCTCAGTATTCATCGGTTTGAAGACAAACTAGTTGAAGTGTACTTCTATAAGAGTTAAAACATTGGAGTCCTTGTATGTAAACTGTAGTTGGTATGTTTAATTTGCATACATTTTAGCTGTAGTATTCCTACGTAATTAATTTATTTAGAGGGGTATTTAGCACCATTTCAGAAACTTGACTGATAATATTTTGGTTTACGGTCGGATGCAGGACTTCGTTACGCTGTTTAAGTTGGATTATAAATGTGATATTGAATGCTCTTTGAAGTAAAGTATTCCTGCCGTCTTTAAAGAAATCCAAATTTGCAGCTAAGAGAACATAGCAAACAATAATACACACTGTCCATCAGTTTAGTTGCAGCTATACACAAGTTTGTTTCCACAGGTTCGCAGTTTAAAGTGTGTTGTGCTTTAAGTTAGGATGAGCTGAATACCTTCAGGTTTAAATTTGCTGTATGTTTTGGATGTGGACTGAAACTTAGATTTGATGAGCAGGTTTATAATCTGATTACTAGTTTATCTTGCAGCAACCATTGAGGCTGTGTTGGAATAATATGCTCTAAGGCTCCCTGGGATAAGTGGCCTATTTAAATAACCGTCTTTCTTCTCTGTTCCGTTTCCTCCAGATACTCGGTTGATATTCCTCTGGACAAAACCGTCGTCAACAAGGACGTCTTCAGGGATCCAGCCCTCAAGCGCAAAGCCAGACGAGAGGCCAAGGTCAAGTTTGAGGAGAGGTGAGTCTGGAGTTCAGTGTGTGTCAAATCCACATCATCGGGAGGGAACACTCAGAATATTTTGGGTTTTATTCCCGATGGCAAACTAAGCCTCCCGGATGCTGAAGTGTAACTTCTACTTTGATTTCGTGAGGTTATCGTAAAACAAATGTGCTAAACTTGTGTTTTCTGTTTTCAGGTACAAGACGGGCAAAAACAAGTGGTTCTTCCAGAAGCTCAGATTCTAACTTCACTCGGTTTCACAAATAAATGTTTAAAAAAAGGATTTTATGGCTTTTGACTCTTTTACTTTTTCTGTCTCTGACTCTTTTCCTTCAGATGAACAATCTCTCAAATGTTGTTCTCCTACTTTGAGGTTCTTTTGTATACAATCATGTAAATTGGGTAACATTTTAAGTACGATTTAAAGGATAAGCGAGAAATATTTGTTCATTATTAGTATTGAAATGCTATTTAGTTGTATGAGTAGAATATATATTTTTCAGAATATAAAAGTTCAGAAAGTTGAGGCTGTTTTTATATGGTTTTGGTTTCTTAAAACTGACCGGTGTTATATCGACTCTTATTTCACATACTGGAAAACAAATTTAAGAGCGATGGATTAAAGAAGTAAAAAATGTGTCACGCTGCACTCGATTGAAGGTAAAATCAGATCAACTTTAATAATAAAATACTTCATGAAACTGTTCTCTAGTAATACAATGTATTAATGAGTACTTTAAATGTTAACACCAAGTACATTTAAATATCTATTGATCTGAGTTAGTCTATTCCTTTCTGTAACTTGTGATTTTTACTTTAAGTCAGGTTGGCAGATTCATACTATTGATACAAATATAAATTCACTAAATATAAAACGGATCCTCATTTATTTTGAGCGGTTGGCGCCCCCTTGTGGTGGGAAATAAAACAAACTAAATGGCTCATGCGCTTAAAATACATTTGTTTAACTTTATATTTAACTATACACAAATACATGCGCTTGTTGAGACTGGAGATCACAGCAGATGATCATTCATACAAAAATCAATAATTGTTGTGTCCTTATCATTTGGTTGTCTCTTTAAGTGACCTCTCCTCCAGGAGACCGAGGACCTGGACTCCGACCAGCCAGGACTGGACCTGGTCCCCCTCCCTCCCTGGAGGAGTTTAATGAGTCCCCCTGGTCAAAGTTAGGTCACCGCCTTTAATGTTCAAAGTCTTCAGGAACTCGTAATGTGATAGAACTCTGTTTCACTGACGGTCTTTAAACTCATCGTGTTAATCATTTGAATGTGAAGTCAGTTTTTTCTTTCATAGTTATAGCTTTATAGTCGTAGATTGAACCAGATTATTACTAATTCTACACGTGATATACAAGAGTACACTTTTTAAAGATATATTTACTCTTAAAATAAAGAAAACTAAATGTTTCATTTATATATAATTAAAACATTTAGTTTTCTCTTTGTAATACATAATTAACTGATTGTATGTATACAAAATAATTGTATTATTTATTATATTTTTACATACACACCATATATATATATATATATATATATATATATATATATATATATATATATATATATATACAATTGTATTTGTATTTATTACAAATAAATTCTCCAGCGTGAACTTCAGACTTAAAACATGGCCGAGCCCGCTGCAGTGCGCGGAGTGTCCGGCAGGGGCGCAGCAGAGCAGCTGGATCCCGAGGCTGCAGACGCGCGCGGAGGAGGAAGAAGAGCAGCTGTTTGTTATTTATCTCACCGGTTGTTTCACCGTTAAAACGAACCCAGTCTCCATGGCAACACGCCGGTTGGTGGAGGTGCATCTGGACCTCCTGTCGCAGCCATGCCGGGCGATTCACATCCTGCTCGGCTGCAACGGCATCCCGCACACCGTCCGCCCCGTGGCCCTGAGGAAAGGTAACCGGGGCTCACTACCGGACGGGTAACCGGTGTCACGGTTCAACAGGCGACCCTGTTAACTGGCGAATTTTCACGTCTATCTCTCCTCGTGTCAACCCCTCTCACACATAATAATTATATATACTATACACATTAAGTAATGAGGCATTCACGAGGACAGCTATACGTCTTCTCTCCATATTGTCAACACTGTCTGTAACTACACCAGTGCGTTGGTTCAACGTCGTCGGTTAACACGGTCGCTTCTTAAGCCGTAACACCGGGTCTACGGGCCGTTAACCGGTCGGGTAGTAGTTTGGAGCCTCTGACCTTTGCCCTTAGCCGTAACACCGGGTCTACGGGCCGTTAACCGGTCGGGTAGTAGTTTGGAGCCTCTGACCTTTGCCCTGGAGAACTTTGCTCTCATTGCGTAACACAGAACTCCATTGATATTAGGACCGTTTTTTAAATTGTGAGATTTGTAAAATGTATGACTTTTTTATATATGTATTGAAGCGAAGATGAAAAGTCGAAAAGTAGTTTTTATTCAGCATATAATAAATAAACCAATAAGCGATGCCTCGTTACCGGAACGGACCGGAGCCGACTTTAAAGTTTGTGATGTGATCTGTCGTGTCCAGGAGAGCACCGGACTCCGGACTTCACCAAACTGAACCCGATGCAGAAGGTTCCGGTTCTGGAGGACAACGGGTTCGTGCTCACCGAAAGGTACGCGCATGCGCACACACTGTGCGCGCTCTTAAAGGAACGACCTTCTTCTTCTTCTTCTTCTATAATAAAGGAAGGTGTGTGTGTGTGTGTGTGTGTGTGTGTGTGTGTGTGTGTGTGTGTGTGTGTGTGTGTGTGTGTGTGTGTGTGTGTGTGTGTGTGTGTGTGTGTGTGTGTGTGTGTGTGTGTGTGTGCGGTAGTGACGCCATCATGAAGTACCTGTGCACGAGGCATAATGTCCCGGAGCACTGGTATCCACGGCAACCAGAGAGACGAGCCAGAGTGGACGAGTACACGGCCTGGCATCACACCAACACCCGCCCCCATGCTGCAAAGGTGTTTCTACTGGAGGTATCACACCTGTCTGTCTCCAATTGTCTCTACCTGTCTTGTTGACTCCACCCGTCTGTCTCCACCTGTTGCCAGAGCTGGCAACTTGTGTGTGAGATTTTGTCGGGGGTGACCAAAATGTTGGCGCGCACGCAGCCACACACGTTGGTGGCTCAAATATCAGGAAATTTGAATTCATTTGGCGTTGTGCCCATGTTGTACCTGCATTCTGGCCTGACAAATGTCTTTTACGAGGCATCTTTGCTACCTTAAAGAATGTAAATGTTTTTAATAGCTCTACTCTCATTTACAAAAACATGTCTAATTCTATTGTAAAAATGTCCTGTCTTTATGTTAAATTATTTAGAATACATCTTACTTGTTCAAAGTATTGTTTTGAAAACATTTGAGAGGGTCCTTTTCCTAGGCCTGCAAATAAAAAGATAAATGCTATGTGGGCAGCGCTTAATAAACAATTCTATGATGTTTTGAGCATGCAGTATACCGAGAGGTGAACAAGGTGCTCTCCTGCTTGTTACGACAGCTGAGTTTACATCACATCACATCACACAAACAAACACAACACATTATTTATTTCAAGATGTAAAGTTTAAGAGAGTGAGTACTCCGTTGAACCACATGTCATTAACAGCTCTCAGGTTCTAAAGACAGGTAAGAGTGACTGATGCTTTATTTTCATTGGTTGCTGGATTAAATCTTACCCAGATACAACAGATAGGTTCTTTTCTGATTGGCTATTGTGTAGCCCAGCTCTTCTTTTTGATTGGCTGATAAGTGGCACCGCACAGCAGACCTCCAGGGGAGCGTTGGATTTCTCCACCGTGAGGTCAGCTCGGCCAGCTCATGTTGGCGCTGCGGCTCATTAAAACATTAAATAGCCGAGAGGTTTTTCAGCGTGATAAATACGATGTGTGGCGGGAGAGCGTGACTTAAGACCGAAATGCGTGAGTGTCACTCTCAATGTGTGACACTTGAGAGCCCTGCATTAACATACCGTAGTCTCTGCTCGTTGTGTCCGTCTGAACATCTTCTGCTGCTATCTTCGATACTCTTTGGGGTCAATAGATGTGTATGCAGCGAACAGCTTTACAGATGCGCTCCTTAGCGCCATCTATCGTCGCAGAGATTGAAAAGGAGCCAACGCGCTTCGGCCCAAATCAGAAATTGTTTTGCCGTGATAAATTGGTTGTGTGGCGTGAGAGCGTGTGAAAACACACAAAAGCGTCACACAGCGAAACCGTGAGAGTTGGAAGCTCTGTGTTGCTCTGACTCCACCTGTCTTTCTCCACCCGACTGCCTTGCTGTCTTCACCTGTCTTGTTGACTCCACCCGTCTATCTCCACGTGTTGCTCTTTCTCCACCTGTCTCGTTGACTCCTCCCATATGTCTCCACCTGTTGCTCTGACTCCACCTGTCTTGCTGTCTCCACCTGTCTTGTTGACTCCACCCGCCTGCCTCTGTCTCCACCCGTCTCTGTCTCAGGTCCTCATCCCGCTCCGGACGGGCTCCGCGGTGGACGAGGAGCGCTTGTTTCGCGCCCTCTCTGAGCTGGAGGACACTCTGGACCGACTGGAGTCCATGTTTCTGCGCCGGCAGCCCTTCCTGTGCGGCGACGACGTCAGCGTGGCCGACCTCCTTGCCGTGTGTGAGCTCATGCAGGTCGGGGGCTCCGATTGGTCCAGATATTGATCATCTGTTGCTGGAGGCGGGGCTTAGTGTTGGGGCGCCGGGTTCTGAGCGTGCTCGGTGTGTGTCTCTGCAGCCTTTAGGGGCGGGCAGAGACGTCCTGCAGCGGCGTCCCCAGCTGCAGCGCTGGAGGAGCAGAGTCCAGTCGACCGTCGGCGACGCGTTCGAGCGGGCGCACGCCGTCCTCTACGCCCTCAGAGACCGCCGCGCGGCCAAGCTGTGACGTCACAGAGGCACCAAGACACACCTGACCGGGGGCGGAGCCAAACGTCCACCAGAGACAGATGTAGAGCGGTTTGGGGCCGGAAGAAACTAACAGATCTCAGTGTTAATATTTCTATTGTAATAAGCAAAACATTATGTAATTGCCAATTGATCCTAATGCTATCGATTTAACGGTGGAATAGATGGCGCCGGCCCACAATGCACCACTGTCACAAACGACATGGCATCCTCAGCCAGAATCAGCCTTAATGTTATAAGTCTGTAGGTCCATGTCTTTAAGTCTTTAAGTCTAATGAGTAACTGATCGACTTGATTGATTCTGACCGACATTAATGAGACCTGATGATGTCACAGCCTTTCCTCCAATCAGCTCTCAGCTTTGTGATCACATGATTGAACTATGACGTAAATAAGATGTTTAATAATCACATTTTGCAAAATGAGAATAAAACTGTTGAGATTCTTATTTGTTTACTCCTCTGTCTCTATGTTGTTGTCCTGCAGCCTCATCACGCCTTCTTTTATTTGTCTTCAGTTTCAGAAGCTTTGATCGTTGAGTCATGTCTTTAATGTACGAGTATTAGAAAAGTAAAACAATATCATGTCATGAAAAGTAAAAATCATTAAAAAAAAACAAATAATTTGGTATGTAATGAAAAGTTCAAAATAAAGTAGTTCTAGTATTTCATAAAAAGTAATATGTCATGAACATTAAAGCAAATATTATAGTATGTTAATAAATATAAAACAATCATATTATAGTATATCATAAAACGTAAAAAAGAAAAGTAAACTAATTTTAGTTTTTCATAAAAAATGAAAATTTTAAAAAGTAATATTATAATATGTCATGAAAGGTAAAACAATCATAATATACCATAAAAAGTAAAACAACATGTTTTGATGTCATGAAAATAAATAAAAAAATACTTCAATGTTTAAAAAAAGTAATATAATGTCCAGAAAAGTTACAGAAAGTGATATAATGTCATAAAAAATCTAATGTCATGAACATTAAAAAGTAAGATCATAGTGTGTCATTTAAGGTTCAAACAAATATATAATAAAAATTAAAAAAGAAAATGTTGTATGTAATAAAGTAATTCAAGTTTTAAAGTAAAATGATAGAATTTAAAGTAAAAACATAGTACTATAGTATGTCATGAAAGCTAAAAGGTAAAAGATAAGAGATAAGATACAACTCATTAGTCCCGCAGTGGGGACATGTTCAGGATCAAAGCAGCAAAGGGCTAAAGTCCTAAAGACATAAAGGATCAACAACGTCATATTTTAATGTCATGAAAAGTAAAGTAAAGTCATTAAGTGAAGCTTTGTATACACTGTTGTATCGCTGCTTTTACTTTATTTAAAAGACCAGAGCAAAGGCTAGTTAGCTGCAAGATATTTGGAGTAAAAAGTATATTTTCTGTAGCGAGTCTGTCTAATCAGTGGACGGTGTGCGCATGCGCGACTTCAGCGACAGAATAATCTAATAAAGCGTGCTATTAAAGGATATTGGTCAATAAGTATTATATTGATACCATATAACTAAATATTAATCGTGATTTTTAAACGTTAAAAAATCCACTCCTAGTCCTCCCGTGTGTTTTTTTTTAATGTAACGTAATTTCCGGCAGCACCTGAACGCAGCATTTATGGGCTGCTGTGGAAAAGAAACCGAAAGAGTGAAGCAGTGACTTCACAACTCGGCTCGGTGGCTGGAGGTAAGTTATTAAAAAACTAAACTAACTAACAAAGACGAGTTTAATCCGACACATTCATTATTAACGTGACAGTGTTCAGATACTTCAGGGCCCGTCGATCGGGGTCTGTTATAAAGTTATTCCCACGTATTTAAAGAGCAGTGAAGCGGCGCGTGAGGTGTGTGAGGCTGGAATTTATATAGGCCGGAAGGTTTTAAACTGAATTATATTAGTTTAACATTTAGCAACATGCTAAAAAACTAATGTTTCCATGTATTCCAGATTACTGTCACCATGTCTTCAGATGAGGTGAGACGTCCTTGTGCTTCTTCAAGTGTTCATGATGTTGTTGTTGTTGTTGTTGTTGTTGTTGTTGTTGTTGTTGTTTTTAAAGATACAAATGTGTCTGTAACGTTTCTATAACGTACTTTTTAATTTCAAGAAAGTTGTTTCAAGTAAAAGTATTTAAAAAAAAACTAGCTTAACAATTTACTTAAACATGAAAGTACTCATTGTGGCCCAACTTACACAATAATATATATATTAATATAACACGTACTCCAACTATATATAGTGGTGTAAAAGTATAAAGTGGGATCAAAGTGAAATACTCAAGTAAAGTACAAGTACAGTATAACTTATTTACACAATCGCAGTACTTTCCACCTTTTACTTTCACTTTCTTACTAACTTGTCCTCCTTGTCTACTTACCTCAAAGCTCCTCTTGATGGGTCATCAACACACACACACACACACACAAACATATATATATATATATATATATATATATATATATATATATATATATATATTATGTACCTATTTGTTTTATTTATTTTCATATATATATTACATTATATAATGCACTTATTTGTTTTATTTACTTTACGTTTATTTATTTATATATATATATATATATATATATATATATATATATATATATATATATATATATATATATATGTACATAAATATATTGTGTACCTATTAGTTTTATTTATTTGTAACCATGGTGTATTTGGTGTTTCAGGAGTCGTTGAAGATGTACCCGGACAGTTTGGAGGAGATCAAGACTTCCATCGCCTTCTTCAAGGTGATACTCCTCAGAGTACTTCAGTGTTTTAAATACACAGGTTTTGTACTTCCACAGGTAGACTTGTACATGAAAACAGAATGTACAGATTTAGAACAAAATACCTGTGTCATTTAAATGTATACTGATGTGTTTTGACGTAGATGTGTTTCACATGGATACACATGTGTCTAAATGCTACTCTACAAACAAAAGGCACCCAATGTAAATACAGTTTTAAAGACGCAGTACGGATATAATCTGTGATCGTATTTTAATTATGTCGAAGTACCAGGATGTGAAACATGCTGAAAGTCTAAAGCTGCAAAGCTCCAAAGACGGAGATGTTCCTGAACGCAGCTCGCGTGTCTGTCCACAGAAAAAACACGAAGAGCTGATCCAGGAGCAGCTGGACACGGCCGCCGACCGGGACGCCCAGATAGACGTGGCTCAGAAGTTCAGGCAGCGCTCCAAAAAACTGATCCAGGATCTGATCGAGGGCCACTGCTCCAACGAAGAGCAGATTGGACTAGAAAAGGTGGGTCTGGTTCTGACTGTCTGGTTCTGACTGTCTGGTTCTGACTGTCTGGTTCTGACTGTCTGTTTTTTATTGTCTGTCACAAAAAAAAGAAACGATAAAACGTGGTCGACGATAAAAAAAAGAAAAGAAAAAATTAGCCAAAATAGAAAAATCTGAAAACGTACAATAAAATACGATAAGGAGGTTTTATTAGTTCCCCATTGGTCAGAGGTTGCTTCTTACGTGATGCACCTGAAGTATCTCTGTCCTGCAGGCGAAGGTGATCGAGATGAAGAGGACGGAGAGCGACTTGACGGAGGAGATCCGGAGAGTTGAGGAGGCCCTGAAGACGCAGGAGGCCGACAACGAGCACCTGCAGCAGCAGGCCGACGTACGTCCGGCCCGCTTTACCGCCGCCACGCCGCCGCCACGCGTTGACCCCGCCCCCTTTCTGTGTTCCAGGTGTTCACCGCCGCCCCGGAGAGGCTGGTGGTCTTCACGGGCTCGATGGGCTCGACGGATCTGGCAGCCGGAGCGTTTGTGATGGCGCCGCGCGTCGTTTACCCGATGGAGGGCGGCTCGGTGCTCGTCACCTTCGAGGAGGAAGTGGGCGAGTTTGGGTTTTTCGTTCTTCTGAAGTCGGGAAAGAGGAAGAAGATCTCCGGTGGATTCTACCCACACAAAAAAGCTTCAACATTAGTAATACAAGTTAGTCAATGGCAGCATAAGGAGGGAGGGAGGAAGGAAGGAAGGAAGGAAGGAAGAAGGAAGGAAGGAAGAGAGGGAGAAAGGAAGGAAGGAAGGAAAGAGAGAAAGAAAGGAAAGAGGGAGGAAGGAATGAAGAAGGGAGCAAGGGAGGGAGCCTTGTTTTTGTTTGTTTTTTTTAGTTCTTGGAGCTCTGAGTGCAAAACAACGTCAAAAGTCTAAAAATAAACATTTGTGTTGAGAAGTCTCATGGGGGTTCAGGGGGGGGCATTGAGGTCGGGACCGGGTTCCCTCGGGTTCCCCCAGGTTCCTCCGGGTTCCTCCAGGTTCCTCTGGGTTCTGACACATCTCCCGTGCTCCTCCTCTTCATCAGTGGCCAATAAGATCCTGGACATCCGGACGCATCGGGTGTCTCTGGGACCGGACTGCAGCGTCAGCATGGAGGCCCGGCCGGTGCAGCTGATGCTGCCCAGCCTGGTGGAGGTACAGTGGACACACACACACACACACACACACACACACACACCTCCTTCAATGTACTCTTTCATGCCCCCCCCCCCCCCCCCCCCCCCCCAGATCGACATGGAGGTGAGTCCGTGGCACATCCTGGTCTCAAAGCTGCCGGCCATGGACACGGACACGCTGCTCAGCAAGCTGGAGATCCACTTCTCCAAGCGGCGGCACGGCGGCGGCGAGGTGGAGCGCTGCGAGCTGCTGCCAGACGCCCACATCGTGGTCATCGCCTTCCTGGACGACCACGGTGAGGCGCGCTCTGTATAGGAATAGGAATGTTTATTACGCCATTTCTACAGGATATGCAGCGGAAGGAAAACTACTTTGTTGTGGTTGTTGTTGTTGTTGATGTATTTATAATCATGGTTCAACTCTTTTTTCTAGTTGCCAAACAACTGACGGAGAAGGAGCACCACGAGGTGGCGCTGCCGCAAGGGAAGCACAAAGTCAGAGTGACTCCTTTCCTCAACGGGAAGGTCACCAACTTAGAGGTGAGCGTTAGTGGGGAGGGAACGACATGCTGGAGTTGTCTATATATATAATCATTTAATAAAACATGTATTTATATTATTATTATTATTATTATTAGGTAAAAGGTTTTGCCTGACAACTTTTCAAAATACAAATATATATATATATATATATATATATATATATATATAAATATGTATTTATACATAAATATATATATAAAACTATTTATATATAAATAAATATTACACATATTTATTTATAAATATAAATGAATTTATAAATACATATTTATTTATAAATATATAAATACATATCCATTTATGAATAAATACAATTATTTATTATTTATAAATGAATGTATATATAATTAAATATATAGACATATAAAAAAATACATACATTTATATATATATATATATACATAAATATATATAAATACATATTTATTGATAAATACGTATACATAGATGAAAACACTTATTTATAAATAAATAAATATCCATTTGGAAAATAAATCTTTATATCAATATATATAACATATAACAAAATATATGCATTTATATATTATCAATAAATACATAATTTACAACAAAAAAATACATTTATCAAAATATATAATTGTTTTAATAAATATATATTGATGTGATTTTGTCCCCAGACCAAGATGGCGGTGTGCCGGCGGACCGTTCTTCTGACCGGGATCCCCGACGTCATGGAGGCCGAGGTCCTGCAGGACCTGCTGGAGATCCACTTCCAAAAAGGCGGTAACGGCGGCGGCGAGGTGGAGCACTTCCTGTACAACCCGCCGGGCCGCCACGCCTCGGCCGTGTTCGCGGGCGCCGACTTCAAGGAGTGAGACGTTCACGGGGTCCGCCCCCAGAGACGTCCAACCGGGAGGGATTCTGGGTAATTTAAATTTAAATGAGCTTTCAAATGTCGTAAAACAAACTCCAGCTCCTGGTGATTTATGTACGACCTTCAGACGTGAAGGTCGTACGGGTTTATTCTGGCGACTATGGGTCAGTGGGTAGCAGGCCCGTCTTTCAATCACGGGGTTGGAGGTTCAATCCCCGCCCTAGTCGATGTGTCCTTGAGCAAGACACTTAACCCTGAATTGCTCCCTGTAGCTGCGTCTACAGTGTATGAATGTAACAGGATTGTAAGTCGCTTTGGATAAAAGCGTCCGATAAATGACATGTAATTCTGTTAGATAATCTTATTATGGCACATACAGCGGGATTATTCATCTTTAAGCAGTTGTATTACAAACATGTAAATATCATGCTGTTGCTGCAAGAATCTGTTATAAGAGAAAAAAAGATTAAACTGTATTTGTTTTCTTCACAAAGGAATATAAACTCTGAGGAAATTGTTAATTTGAGAGTTTTCTGACGACAACCAGCGTAATTAATTAATTCCTTTATACTAAAGCCCTGAAAATGATTTATTTAAATGTGGAAATAAAAAATAAAAAAATCAAAGATTTGAATGTGTTTTTGTGAATTTGAATGAAAAAGACACTAAAGTCCGATCAGGTTTATTGTAAAAACATTACAGCGGAAGGTTAAGTAACAGCACATTTAAAAACGACTACAAAAGAATCCCGCGACCACACACTGGACAAAATAATAAGAACAGTGGCAGAAGATCCAGACGAGGGTCAGGCACTTTGAGAGAAAGAGAGGAATAAGGTGTGTGTGTGTGTGTGTGTGTTTGAGAAAAGATCAACATATTCAAAGTAAGGAAAGCCAGCGAGGAAAAAGAAAACAACAACAAAAACATCCGTGGGTGACAGTCAAAGACTTCGGAAGACATTATTCTAAATCTTACAGCAAAGGCGACGAGAAATACGGTTTTAAAAACCTCTAAAGTGAGAGGATTACGCGGTCCATGGTTTCCATAGTGATCACACACCCAGCATCAGTGCAGGAGAGACGTCGGAGTGTAACAGTCATCCTTCTTTCTTCTCTTCTACGACTCGCAGGTAACAGTTACACAAAAGAAGTTTTAACACACGTGTTGTTGGGGTAACGGCGGCACACGGAATATATATATATATATATTTAATCGCTACTTTGAAATCGTGCAAAATTGTTCTAAAAATACATTTTGTGCCTTTTTAAAATAAAACAAATGATGAATGACAGAATGCAATGATGGTTAAAATGACTGTTGGTGCTGTAAACTAAAAGCGGCGCCTGCAAGATAAGTTAACTGGAGTGATTACGCGAAGGGAGTGTCTTCTTTTTGCACGTCGACCCGATCAGCCGACAGATTCGAACGTTGTGAGATATACAGAATAACATTACATCTTTACGTTTTAATCGTCCGGCTGCAGTTTGCTTCCCCTTCCAACGACACAAACCTCGGGGGGGGGGGTCAAAGGTCAAAACATTGCACATGGTTGTTGTTATTATCGTTATTCAAACCACCGAAAGGAAATTAGGAAAAGGTCGGCCGAGGAGACAGACGGAGAATCAACCCGTGTCCTCGGCTGGTGGGGGAGCTGGAGTGCATTTAGAGGGGGGGGGCTGTAACTGTTGATCCTACTGGTGTGTGCAATGTAGCTGTTAGACGACCAGTGGCGCCCAGTCGCTCGCCTTGCGTCCGTACTGGAGGAGCAAAAAGGGAAAAGAGGCATTCACAAGCAGAACAGGTTTTTATTTGTTGCTTCGAAAAAAAATGTAAAGCTACATTTTATATTAAAATTAAGTTGTCAAAACAAATCTGGCATCAGATATATATATATATATATATATATATATATATATATATATATACACACACACATTATCTTTCTCTCTAATACTCCAAGACAAGTGGCTTTTGCTTTCTTTTAGATTACAAAGCGGGAGAGCCAAGTTAAAAAACGTTCCCTCTTGCGGCCGCCAGAGGGCGCCAAAGCGCACGTACCTGAATGTCGGTGAGCTCTTTGTGGAACCGCTTCGCCAGGTCCGGACCGTTCTTCATGGTGGGGATCTCATAGGTCTGAGAGGGACGGACACATTTGACTTATAAACTGCAAACTGAACTGTTAAAACATGTAAATAAATAAATATTAAATTTGTTATATATATATATTTCGTTGTGTAGCAAAAATACGACTACAATCTGAATCCCTGACGAATAAATTTGAGGTCAGAACGAGCAAACCGGGAGGATATCAACTCTGCACCAGCGGACGCAAGAAGGAAAGGACACGAGAAGGACACGAGTGAAGGTGAGCGCCCTCACCTTTTCCCCGTAGAGGAGGCTGCCGACGGGGGACACCACGCAGGCCGTCCCGGCCCCGAACACCTCCAGGATGCTGCCGGCCTCCAGAGCGCCCAGCAGCTCCTTCATGCCCATGGTGCGCTCCGTCACCTTGAACTCGCCCTGAAGGAGGGAATAAAGATAGAGATATATATATATATATATATATATATACACATACATACACACACACACATTTGCATATAGTTTTGAGCCATCAGGATTTGGAGGAGCCAGGTCCAGCAGAGGTGGGTTCAAACCTTTGCGTGTGTTAAATTTGAGGACACATTTAGGGTGAAATGTGAATTTAAAACCACGCGTGTGCCGCCTCGTGTCGGTCTCCTGCCCGGCGGACCTACCCAGGATCTGGCCAAGTCCAGCAGAGACTGTCTGGTGACCCCCGGGAGGATGATGCCATCCAGAGGAGGGGTGAACAACTCTTTCTCTGAAGAAGAAGAAACACAGTTTGAGCTTTCCAGCACAACGATTACAGCGTTTTTAAAACATCCGGCGGCGTAGGGTTTACCGACCTCCTTTCTCGTTGGTCCAGTAGATGAAGAGGTTCATGGTGCCGACCTCGGTGATCTCCTCCTGATCGCCGTACAGCCACAGGACCTGCTGGCAGCCGCGCTTCACCGCCTCGTTCTGCACCGCGATGGTGGGCCCGTAGTTACTGGAGGGGGCGGGACCAGAGGCGCCAAGGCAAAGGGCATCAATAAGGGCAACTTAATGGTGTTTGATTAGATATATATATATATATATATATATATATATATATATATATATATATATATATATAGTATTTTTTGCACTATAGGGCGCTCTGGATTATAAGGCGCACTGTCAATGAATGATCTATTTTCATATATAAAGCGCACCGGTCTATAAGGCGCATTAAGAGAAACAAAACGGTCAAATAAATCAGTCAGGGGGGGGCTAGTGAGCTTTTTCTGATTGGCTGTTGTGTAGCCAATGTGTTTTTGATTGGTTGATGAGTGGCCCCGCCCCGCACAGCAGAACTCAGGGGGGCGTTTGATTTCTCCACCGTGAGGGGTATTGTGGCTCATGTCTGCGCGCTGCGCCGGCACATTAAAACATTAAATAGCCGAGATTTATTTTCATCGTGAGAAACTGGATGTGTGGCGGGAGAGCGTGAGTTAAGACCGACATGCGTGAGCCTCACGCTCAATGCGTGAGGGTTGAGAGCCCTGTATTACGGTGAAGCACAGTATGCATTACTCCACGACGCTCCTGGCTACGGTAGCCTTAATGCTGCAATCGGTGCGGCTTTGTAGTTTTACCGAAGTCGTACTAAAACATTTTTACTTAGCGCCGTGTACCACACAAAATCGCTTCTAGGTCAGTAAGCACAACCAGAATGAATCCATATATAAGGAGCACTTTCGTTTTTTGAGAAAAATAAAGGCTTTTAAGTGCGCCCTATAGTGCAAAAAATACGGTATATATATATATATATATATATATATATATATATATATATATATATATATATATATATATATATATATATATATATATTTTACAGACATAATGAAATTAAAACTATTTGTATCATTCAATATATGATATAAATATTTTTAGTTATTTTATATTTTTCATGATTCATGTATGCATCATGAAAAATGCACAATTATACACTAATTGACAGGATTATGACACTTTTATAATGTTACTGACCTTTTACATGCATATAGGATGACTTAAAAACAAAAAAATATTCTAACTGATGACTTTTTGGTTCCTCCGACTTATTTGACATTGCGTGTGATTATTAAAGGCTTAAAGAAGATCTGTATAGATTTCATATTGGATGAGGATTAATCGAGAAACAGCGTCATTACATACTTTGTCCACCAGAGGGCAGCGACGAGCAGATTTATCAACCAACTGTCCACTTAGTGGGTTTTTGGTGGGAAAAAAAACTTAAACCTCTGGAAGGAATATGCCTCCACATTGTTTACATAAAGAACTAGAATGGGCACTCGGTAGAGCGCATACCTTCGCATATCACAAGATTGAATTATGAACAATTTGGCACTAGTTTCACGCAAATCGGATGCCAATTAACCGAGATATCGCAAATTTACGTTTTTCACCTTTTCGTGACCTTGACCCAATCACTCCCAAAAACTAATCGATTGTTCCTTGGGTCATGACCAATCATCCCACCAAGTTTCATAAGAATCGGCTCAGTTTTGTCTGATTTAGACGAATAACGGACATATTCACAAATAAATACACGCCGGCCAAAACATTACCTTCTGCATTTTCAATGCGAAGGTAACAATATAAGTATATACCAAAAAAACTATACAAATAATATTTTTTTAAAGTTGCTATCTTTCTCTGCCGTTTGTTTCAGAGCAGCTGGAAACAACAATAAGAAGAATCTCCTTTTAAAAGATCTTATCTAAGAAAGAAATTACACACACACAACTGGTTTAGTGAGTGGTGTTGCGTAGTCGCGCTGGCAGCACGCTGAGACCGGAGGCAAAGAGACGATTACAGGAGCGCCGCCTCGCCCTCTAATAACCGTCACCCGCCCTTTAATAGCCTTCACTATGGGGAACAAAGTCTAAATAACCTCTGATCCGACTCCAGACGAGGAAACAAGAGCAAACTTCACAGGTAAGACAGGTTCCTCCAGACAGAAGAGTGACTCATGGAGCGAAGAAGAAGAAGAAGAAGAAGAAGAAGAAGAAGAAGAAGAAGAAGAAGAAGAAGAAGAAGAAGAAGAAGAAGAAGAAGAAGAAGAAGAAGAAGAAGAAGAAGAAGAAGAAGAAGAAGAAGAAGAAGAAGAAGCAGAAGCTTATCTCAAAGCAAAGATGTTGTGTTGATGGAGTTTTGTTTCCATAAAATCTGCAATAAAAAAAGTCTACCAATAATCTCAATATTGATCAGGAAGCTCACCCCCCCATCTTGTAGGCGCCCACGCCTCCTCGCCACGCCCTCACGAAGGACGGGTCGGCCAGCAGCGACACGGGGCTGAAGGAGCCGGTGGAGAAGTACGGCCCCACCGGGCCCACGATCACGAAGATCATCGCCTGGGTGGGAGGACACACGCCCAGGGACGGCTGAGGAGAGGAGGAGGAGTAATCAGGAGTCAGTCGGGACCGCGTGCAGACCACCAGCTGGCGTCCCTCCCGCGAGGGGGCGGAGCTACAGTCACCTCGGTCCCGATGAAGGTGGGCCTGATGTAGAGGCTGGCGTCCTGGGAGAAGGGGACCCAGTCCTGGTCCAGCTCCACCAGCTTCCTGATGCAGGCCAGCAGCTCCTCCTTGTCATAGAGCTGCAGGAGGAGGAGGAGGAGAGATCCTCAAACACTAGCCACCACTATCCCACGACTTTCCTACGACTATCCCACAACTTTCCTATGACTTTCCCACGATTATTCCACGACTATTGTAAAACTTTTCCACGACTTCCACCCAATTATTCTACAAATTTTCCTCAAGTATTCCACAACTTTTAACAAAATTGTCATTTAGCATAAATGAAAGCGAGTAGATGTGGTATTTAAACCAACAGTGAGAATGCCGAAGCCGTCAGTATAAAACCTTAAATGACACAAAGGAACGATAGTTTAGATTAAAAGAATAAACATCCATGTCTTCTCGGTTATGGTGCGTTCACTTGCAACGCGGCAAAATGTGCGAATATGAAAGAGAGCGTATGACGCCGGCTTGTATGTAGAGCGCCGTCCGTTCAAAAAGCATATTAATTATTTAAAACTTGTGAATGAAGATACGAATAAAACACGTTTACAGGACTTTTCCACATATTTTCACGGCCTGGAAATATCCATCTAACATTCCACGAGTTCTCCAGGTGTTCCAGGACCGTGTGAACCTGAGCGGAACAGGAGAGCGAAACAAGACGGGGGGAGGACTGGTTCTAAAGGGGAGGAGCTACAGAACGAGTCAAACTACCAGATCAAAAAGAAGTCGTCCTTTACAGTAAATCGTTGTTCGGTCGTCGTGGAACAGGAAACAGGAAACAGGAAACAGGAAACATGAAGCATGAAGCATGAAGCTCGCGCTCTGCGTGGCGGCGGTCGTGTTTCAGCGCTCCGGGTTTGTTCCGGGTGTTCGTTCCAATCCGGGCGCGCTGCCAACAGCTTACGCAACACGGAGAATGTGGTTGCCGGGCGGACGGCGACACGCCGGGTTGAGGAGTCGGAGACGTCTTTTGCGCGTAGATATGCGCGTTAGTGACTATTTACTCATTATCTACTCAAATCCACAATCTTCTCTCAGTTCATGAAAAAAACAGCGTATACTTTTTACCGAGAACTTTGAACGTGGCGGTTCTGGTGCTGAAGGAGTTCTACAGAAAAAGTGCTCTAGCAAGCGTTCGATTAACGGGAGAATCGTCACTTAAAGGTCACACAGGGGTCACTGAAAGTTACTCAGTGGTCACAGAAGGTCACTGAAGGTCACTGAGGGTCACTGAAAGTTACTGAAAGTCACTGAAGGTCACTGAGGGTCACTGAAAGTTACTGAAAGTCACTAAGGGTCAGTGAAGGTGATTGAGGGTCACTGAAGGTCACTCAGGGGTCACTGGAAGTTACTGAAGGTCACTGAAGGTCACTCACCGGCAGGCTGCTCCTGTGGGCGCTGCGGTGCATCCTGTCCATGTTCAGCATCGGCCTGAAGAGGCGGATGTGGTTGTCCTCGCCGCGGAACGCCTTCATGCCCTCAAACAGCTGCGGACACGAAGCGCACGCCGCTGTCAACAACAACAACAACAACAACAACAACAACGACATAACGACGGCGACATTCCCAGCCTCCTCACCTCGATGGAGTAGTGCAGGGCGGAGCTGGCCGGGTGCAGCGACAGGTTCTGGAACGGCTTGATGTGCGGCCTCCCAGCCGCCCGCCGACCAGCTGATGGTCAACATGTGGTCCGAGAACTGCTTACCGAACACCAGGGAGGACGGTCGGGCCGCCTGCAGGAGGTGCTGCGCCCACCACCAGGTCAGATGCCTAGGGGAGGGAGGAGGAGGAGAGGAGGAGAGAAGAAAGTAGAGGAGGAAAGGAAAGAAGAATATAAGGAGAAGAGGAAAGGAGAGAAGTAGAGGAGGTGAGAAGAAAAGTAGGAGGAGAGGAGAGAAGTAGAGGCGAGAAGAGGAAAGAAAGACGAGGGGGGAAGAGGAAAGAAGTAGAGGAGAAGAGGAGGAGGAGAGAAGGAGGGGCGGAGAGGAAAGAAGAATATAAGGAGAAGAGGAAAGGAGAGAAGGAGAGGCGGAGAGAAGAATATAAGGAGAAGAGGAGAGGAGAGAAGAATATAAGGAGAAGGAGAGGAAAGAGACGAGGAGAGAAGGAGGAGAGGAAAGAAGTAGAGGAGGAGAGGAAGAGAATAGGAGAGAAGAAAATAAGGAGAAGAGGAAAGAAGTAGAGGCGGAAAGGAGGAGAGAAGAGAAGTAGAGGCGGAGAGGAAAGAAAGAGACGAGGAGGAAGAGAATAGGAGAAGAAAATAAGGAGAAGAGAAGAGGAAAGAAAGACGAGGAGAGAAGAGGAGG